>JAOYND010217448.1:0-14405 GCA_025802135.1 Lagerstroemia fauriei
TCAGGAGCATCTTTCTTTGAATTCTCTTTTTATTCACTTTCTTTCTTTGCTTCTGTCTTTTCATCTTTCTCTTTCTTTCAACACTTTCTTTATTTTTCATTTTTTATTTTTGTTTGCTTGTTTTTTCAGTTAATTAACTTATTATTATTATTATTATTATTATTATTATTATTATTATTTGTTTTTTGTTTTTGTTTTGTTTTTTTCCTTTTTTATGGTTTTGTCTTTCTTCTCTCTTTTTTTACTTACCTTTTTTGGTTTTTTGTTTTTTTTTGTTCCCCTTTTTTGGGTTTTTGGTTCCTTTTTAATTTTTTTGGTTTTCTTGATTTTTTTGGTAGTTTTTTCTTTATTTTCTACATTTCTATGTTTTGTTTGCTGTTTCTTTTATTGGATTTTGGTTTTTCTTTATTTTTTACCATTTCTCTATCCTAAGAAAATTGCCACAATTAGAGAACTAAAGAGAGAAAGAGGATAAATGGATGGTGAGCCGAGGGTAAGTGTGCATCGAGTATGAGTCACAAGTTTGCACGAAGCGTGAAGTGTAAAGAGCATAAAGATGAAAGCACGTGCGGAGTGTGGAAAAGAAAAAAGTATGCGCGGAGCGTGGAAAAGATGAAAATATGTGCAGCGTGTAAAAAACATGGGTGGACAGTGATGCGCGAGTAGCGCATGAAAACACGTGCGGAGCGTGGAAAAGGAGAAATATGCGGGGAGCGTAAAAAACACGGGCGTACCGTGATGCATGCTGAGCGCAAGAAAACTAACGCAGAGTATGGAAAAGAAGAAATACGCGCGGAGGGTATAAAACATGAGTGGACCGTGAGGCACGCGGGTGCAAAAAAACACGCGCGGAGCATGGAAAAGAAGAAATACGTGCGGATCATGGAAAAGAAGAAATACCTGCGGAGCGTAGAAAACACACGTGGATCGTGATGTGCACGGAGCGTGAAAAGAAGAAATATGGGCAGAGCATAGAGAATGCAGGCGGACCGTGATGCATGTGAAGCGCAAGAAAACACGTGCGGAGAGTGGAAAAGAGCAAATACGCGTGGAGTGTGGAAAATACGGGCGGACCGTGATACGCATGTAGCATAAGAAAACACGCATGGAGCATGGAAAAGAAGAAATATGTGCGGAGCGTACAAAACATGGGCAGAGCGTGATGTGCGCGGAGCGCAAGAAAACACGTGCGAAGCATGGAAAAGAAGAAATACGCATGGAGTGTAGAAACCATGGGCGGACCGTGCGGTCATGCCACAAAGCGCGGGGAGCGCAAGAAAATATGCGCGGAGTGTGGAAAAGAAGAAATACGCACGGAGCATAGAAACCATAGGCGGATCGTGATGCGGGTTGATTGCAAGAAAACACGCGCAGAGCGTGGAAAAGAAAAAAATACGTGTGGCACGTAGAAAACATCGGCGGACAGTGAGGCGCGTGGAGTGCAAGAAAACAAGTGCGGAGCGTGGAAAGGAGGAAACACGCGCGGGGCATGGAAAACACGTGCGGGCCATGATGTGCGTGGAGCGCAAGAAAAAAGACATGGAGGTTGGAAAAGAAGAAATGCATGGAGCGTTGAAAACATGGGCGGACCGTGATGCAGTCGAAGCGGAAGAAAACACGTGGAGCGTGAAAAAAAAGAAATATGTGCGGAGCGTAGAAAACACGGGCGGACCATGATGTTGAAGGAACGCAAGAAAACACACGCTTAGCGTGGAAAAGAAGAAATACGCTCAGAGCATAGAATTGACGGGCCGACCATCATGTGTGTAGAGTGCAAGAAACATGCGAGGAGCGTGGAAAAAAAGAAATACGTGCAGAGCGTAGAAACCATGGGCGGACCGTGATGCGACGGAGAGCAAGAAAGCACGCACGGTGCATGGAAAAGAAGAAATACGCGGGGAGCGCAAGAAAACATGCGCGGAGCATGGAAAAGAAGAAATACACGCGGAGCGTAGAAAGCATAGGTAGACCGTGATACGTGTGAAGCGTAAGAAAACACGTGTGGAGCATGGAAAAGAAGAAATACATGCGGATCGTTGAAAACACGGCCTGACCATGATACGCGTGGAGCATAGAAAATATGGGCGGACCGTGATGCGCGCGGAGCGTACAAAACACGGGTGAACCGTGATGCGTGCGGAGCCCAAGAAAACAAATGCAGAGCTTGGAAAAGAAGAAATACGCTCGGAGTATGGAAAACACGAGCAGACCGTGATGTGCAGAGAACGCAACAAAAGATGCAGTGCATGGATAAGAAGAAATACACGTGGAGCGTAGAAACCACGGGCGATTGTAATGCGCATGGAATACAAGAAAACACGCGCCGAGTGTTGAAAAGAAGAAATCTGCACAGAGCATAGAAAGCATGGCCTAACTGTGATACACGCGGAGCGCAAGAAAACACGCGTGTAGCATGGAAAAGAAGAAATAAGCGCACAGCGTGGAAAAGAAGAAATATGTGCGGAGCGTAGAAAACACAGGCAGATTGTGATGCGTGCAGAGTGCAAGAAGCACCTGAGGATTGTGGAAAAGAAGTAATACGCACGAAGAGGAGAAACCACGGGCAGAAGGTGAGGCGTGTGGAGCGTGGAAAAGAAGAAATTTGTGTTGTGCGTAGAAAGCATGGGCTGACCGTGATACGCGCAAAGCGTAAGAAAACACGCACGTAGCGTGGAAAAGAAGAAATACGCACAAAGGGTAGAAAACATGGGCGGATCGTGATGCGCGCAGAGCGCAAGAAAAATGAGAGGAGCATGGAAAAGAAGAAACAAGCGCTAAGCGTAGAAACCACTGGCAGAAGGTGATGAGCACGGAGCGCAAGAAAACACTTGCAGAGCGTGGAAAAGAAGAAATACGCTTGGAGCGTAGAAACCACGGGTGGAACGTAATGTGCGCAGAACTCAAGAAAATACCCGTGGAGCGTGGAAAAGAAGAAATACGTGTGGAGCATGGAAAACATGGACTGATCGTGATGCGTGCGGAGCACAAGAAAACATGCATGGAGCGTGGAAAAGAAGAAATACGAGCGGAACGTAGAAAACACAAGCGGATCTTGACGCACACGGAGAGCAAGAAAAGAATAAATATGCGTGGAGCGTAGAAAATATGGGCAAACCATGATGCACGCACAGCGCAAGAAAACACACGCAGATCGTGGAAAAGAAGAAATACGCATGGAGCATAGAAAACACGGGCGGATAGTGATGTGTGTAGAGTGCAAGAAAACACATGTGGAGTGTAGAAAACACGGGCAAACCGTGATCTGCGCGGAGCGTGGAAAAGAAGAAATACGCGCTGAGGGTATAAAACACGGGCATACCGTGATGCACGGTACACAAGAAATACCGTGATGTGTGCGGAGCATAAGAAAACACGCGCAGAGTGTAGAAAACACGGGCAGACTGTGATGCGCACGGAGAGCAAGAAAACACCCACGGAGCGTGGAAAAGAAGAAATACGCGCAGAGCTTAGAAAGCACGGGCGGACCGTGATGCCGGCGGCTCGTGGACAAGAAGAAATACGTTCGGAGCATAGAAAACACGGGTGGACAGTGATGTACACGGAGCACAAGAAAACACGCATGGAGCGTGGAAAAGAAGAAATACTCTCAGATCGTAGAAACCACTGGCGGACCGTGAACACGCGTGGAGTGTGGAAAAGAAGAAATACGTGTGGAGTGTGGAAAACACGGGCTAACCGTGATACGCGTGTAGCACAAGAAAACACGTGCGGAGCATAGAAAATACGACCAGACCGTGATGTGGGCGGAGAGCAAGAAAACACACACAGAGTGTGGAAAAGAAGAAATACATGCAGAGTATAGAAATCACGGGCGGACATTGATGTGCACGGAGCGCAAGAAAATACGCGTGGAGCGTGGAAAAGAAGAAATACACTTGGAGCATAGAAACCACAGGCGGACATTGATGGGCACAGACCGCAAGAAAATACGCACAGAGCATGGAAAAGAAGAAATACATGTGAAGAGTAGAAAATAGTGGCTGGCTGTGAAGAGCGCGGAGTGCAAGAAAACACCCACAGAGCGTGGAGGAGGAGAAATGCGTGTGAAGATTGGAAAGCACGGGCGGATTGCGATGAGCGCGAAGCGTAACAAAACATGCACGGTGCATGGTTTAGAAGAAATACGCGCGATGCGTAGAAAACATGGGCGGACTGTGATGCGCGCGGAGCAGAAGAAAACACGCGCGGATTATAGAAAACAAGGGCAGACTGTAATGCGCGCAGGGCGCAAGAGAACACACACGGAGCGTAGAAAAGAAGAAATACGTGTGGAGCATAGAAATCATGGGCGGACCGCGATGCGCTCGGAGCATAAAAAGCATGGGCAGATTGCAATGCGCTCGGAGTACAACAAGACATGCATGGTGCGTGGATAAGAAGAAATACGCGTGGAGCGTAGAAAACACAGGCGGAAGTGAAGCGCACGGAGCGCAAGAAAACACCCATGGAGTTTGGAAAAGAAGAAATATGTGTGGAGCATAGAAAACACAGGTGGATCGTGATGCGCGTGAAGCGTAAGAAAACATGCGCGGAGCATGGAAAAGGAGAAATACACTCGGAGTGTAGGAAGCACGGGAGGACCGTGATGCTCGCGGAGCGCAAGAAAACACACGCCAAGCGTGGAAAAGATGAAACACGCACGCAGCGTAGAAACCATCGGTGGACCGTGATGCTCGCAGAGAGCAAGAAACACGGAAGGAGCATGGAAGAGAAGAAATACGAGCAAAGCATAGAAACCACAGGCAGACCGTGATGGGTCCGTAACGCAAGAAAATACGCTCGGAATGTGGAACAAAAGAAATACGAGCGGAAAGTAGAAAACATGGGCGGACTGTGATACGCGCAGAGGTAGAAAAGAAGAAATAAGAGCGGAGCGTGGAAAACATGGGTGGACATGATATGCGCGGAGCGCAAGAAAACACATGCAGAGTTTGGAAAAGAAGAAGTATGCTCGGAGCGTAAAACCACAGGCAGATCATAATGTGCGCGCGTAATGAAAGAAAACACGCGCGGAGCATGGAAAAGAAGAAATCCGTGCAGAGCATGGAAAATACGGGCTAACCGTGATGCCCGCGGAGCGTGGAACAAAAGAGATACGTACGGAGCGAAGAAAGCACGGTCTAATCGTGATGCGCGCGTATCACAAGAAAACACGCACTGAGCGTGAAAAAGAAGAAATACTTGCAGAGCATGGAAAAGAAGAAATACGGTCGGAGCGTAGAAAATACGGGTGGATTGTGATGCGCACGGAGCGCAAGAAAACAAGCGCGGATCTTAGAAAAGATGAAATACGCTCGGAGTGTAGAATACATGGGCGGACCGTGATGAGTGTGAAGCATAAGAAAACACGTGCAGACGTGGAAAAGAAGAGATACGCGCGGAGCATAGAAAACACGGGCTGACCGTGATGTGCACAGAGCACAAGAAAACACGCGTGGAGTGTGCACAAGAAGAAATACACGCGGAGCATGGAGAAGAAGAAATACGCGCGGAGTGTAGAAAACACATGCGGACTGTGATGCGCGCGGAGTGGAAGAAAACAAGTGCGGAGCATGGAAAAGGAGAAATAATAGTGGAATGTAGAAAACACGGGCAGACTGTGATGCACGCGGAGCATAAGAAAACAATCGCAGAGCGTAGAAAACATGGGTTTATCATGATGTGCGCACAGCACAACAAAACACGCGCGGAGCTTGGAAAAAAAGAAATACAGGCGGAGCATAGAAAACATGGGTAGACCGTGATGCGCAAGGAGGTCAACAAAGCACGCGCGGAGCGTGAAGCACGAGGAGCATAGAAACACGGGCGGAATGAAAGAAAACACGTGAGGAACGTAGATCACACAGGCAGACCGTGATGCGCGCGTTGCGTAAAAAACACAGGCGGACCATGATGCGCGCGGAGCATAAGAAAACAAGCGCAGAGCATAGAAAACACGGGTGGACCGTGATGCGCAAGGAAGTCAACAAAACATGTGCGGAGCATGAAGCACGCTGAGTGTAAAAACATGGGCGGAGCGCAAGAAAACATGCGCGGAGCATGGAAAAGAAGAAATACGAGCGGACCGTAGGAAGCACGGGCGAACCGTGATGTGCACGGAGCTGAAGAAAACACACTCGGAGAGTGGAAAAGAAGAAATACGTGCAGAGCGTACAAAACACGGGCAGACCGTGATGCTCGCAGAGCGCAAGAAACATGGGAGTAGCATGGAAGAGAAGAAATGCGCGCAGAGAATAGAAACCACGGGCGGACGTTGATGAGTGCGGAGTGCAAGAAAATATGCGCGGCGTGTGGAACAGAAGAAATACGCGCGGAGCATATAAAACATGGCTGGACATGATGTCTGTGGAGCACAAGAAAACAAGTGCGGAGCGTGGAAAAGAAGAAGTATGCTAGGAGTGTAGAAACCACGGGCGGATCGTGATGCTTGCGTAATGCAAGAAAACACGCGCGGAGCGTGGAAAAGAAGAAATACGTGCGGAGCATGGAAAACACGGGCTGACCGTGATGCCCGCAGAGTGCAAGAAAACACGCGCAGAGCGTGAAACAAAAGAGATACACGTGGAGCGAAGAAAGCACAATCTGACCGTGATGCACGTGTAGCACAAGAAAACACGCACAGGGTGTGTAAAAGAAGAAATACGTGGGGAGCATGGAAAAGAAGAAAAACACGCGGAGCGTAGAAAACAAGGGCGGATTGTGATGTGCACGGAGCGCAAGAAAACAAGCACGGAGCTTGGAAAAGGAGAAATATGCGTGGAGCGTAGAAAACATGGGAGGACTGTGATGAGCGTGGAGCGTAATAAAACACGTGCAGAGTATGGAAAAGAAGAGATATGTGCGAAGTGTAAAAAACACGGGCTGACCGTGATGTGCGCATAGCGCAAGAAAACACGTGTGGAGTGTGCAAAAGAAGAAATACACGCGGAGCATGGAAAAGAAGAAATACATGCAGAGCATAGAAAACATAGGCGGACCGTGATGCACGTGGAGCGTAGAAAACACTGGCGGAATATGAGGCGCGCGGAGCGCAAGAAAACAAGCATGAATCATGGAAAAGAAGAAATAATCACGGAGTGTAGAAAACACGGGCGGACTATGATGCGCGCGGAGCGTAAAAAGACAATTGCAGAGCGTAGAAAACATGAGTTATCATGATGCGCGCACAGCACAAGAAAACACACGCATAGCTTAGAAAAGAAGAAAGATAGGCGTAGCATAGAAAACACGGGAGGACCGTGATGCTCAACGAGGTCAACAAAACATGCGAGGAGCGTCAAGCGCGAGGAGCATAGAAACACGAGCGGATTGAAAGAAAACACGTGGGGAATGTAGAATACACTGGCGGACCCTGATGCATGCGGTGTGTAGAAAACACAGGCGGACCGTGATGCGCACAGAGCGTAGAAAACACGGGTGGACTATGATGCGCGCGGAGTGTAAGAAAACAAGTGCAGAGGCTAGAAAACACAGGTGGACAGTGCTGCGCAAGGAGGTCAACAAAACAAGCGCAGAGCGTGAAGCACGTAGAGCGTAGAAACATGGGCGGAGCACAAGAAAACACACGTGGAACGTAGAGCACACGGGCCTACGGTGATGCGCGTGGAGAGCAAGAAAACACGCGCGGAGCGTGGAAAAGAAGAATTACCCGTGGAGCGTAGAAAACACAGGTGGACCGTGATGCACGCGGAGTGCAAGAAAACACGTGCGGAGCATGGAAAAGAAGAAATACGCTCAGAGCGCAGAAACCACGGGCGGATTGGAAGAAAACACGTGCGGACCGTGATGCGTGCAGGGCACAAGAAAAAACACACGGAGCGTGGAAAAGAAGAAATATGCGTGGAGCATAGAAATAATGGGCGCACCGCGATGCTCTCGGAATGCAACAAGACATGCGCAGTGCATGGAAAAGAAGAAATACGCACGGAGCGTAGAAAACACTGGCGGACCGTGATGCTCACGGAGCGCCCGAAAACACAAGTGGAGCGTGGAAAAGAAGAAATACGCGCGGAGCATAGCAACCACGGGCAGACCGTGGTGCTTGTGGAGTGCAAGAAAATACACGCGGAGCGTGGAATAGAAGAAATACGCGCGGAGCATAGAAACCATGGGCGGACTGTGATGCGCGTGGAGCACAAGAAAACACGTGTGGAGCGTAGAAAAGAAAAAATATGTGCAGAGCGTGGGAGGGCTGACCGTGATGCGAGCGGAGTGCAAGAAAACACGGCCATAGCGTGGAAAAGAAGAAATACACGTGGAGCATGGAAAAGAAGAAATACACGCAGAGCGTGGAAAACATGGGTGGACCCTGATGCGCCCAGATCACAAGCAAACGCGCACAGATTATAGAAAACACGGGCAGGCCGCGATGCGCGCGTAGCATAAGAAAACACACACGTAGCATGGAAAAAAAGAAATACGCGCGAAGTGTAGAAAGCACGGGCAGACAGCGATGCGCGCGGTGCGTGGACAAGTAGAAATACTAGCGGAGCGTAGAAAACACTGGCGGACATTGACGGGCGCGGACTGCAGGAAATTACGTGCGGAGCGTGGAAAAGAAGAAATAGGCATGGAGCATAGAAAACACGGGCGGACCGTGAAGGGCGCGGAGCGCAAGAAAACATGTGTGGAGCTTGGAAAAAAAGAAATAGTCCCGGAGAGTAGAAAACACTAGCAGACCATGAAGCGCGCGGAGCGCAAGAAAACATGAACGAAGCTTGGGAAACAAGAGATACGCGCAGAGCACAGAAGACACGAGCGGCCCGTGATGCCTGCATGGCGAGAGAAAACACGCGTGGAGCACAGAAGGTAGGCGTGACTCGTGATGCCCGTGCAGTGAAAGAATACATGGATAGAGCATGGAAAAGAAGAAATACGCGCAAAGCATAGAAAATACGGGCGGACCGTGATGCACGTGGAGTGGAACAAAAGACGTGCGGACCGCAAGAAAACACGCACGGAGCATGGAAAAATGGGCGGATCGTGATGCGCGCGGAGTGCAAGAAACACACCAGAAGCGTGGAATAGAAGAAATATGCTCAGAGCATAGAAAACACGGGCGCACCATGATGCATGCAAAGTGCAAGAAACACACGATAGCCCGAAACATAGAACACACGAGCGAACAGTGATGCGCGCGGAGCATGGAAAAGAAGAAATACGTGCAGAGCATAGAAAACATGGGTGGACTGTGATGTGCACGGAGCGCAGGAAAACATGTGTGGAGAATGGAGAAGAAGAAATACACTAGGAGCATAGAAACCACTGACAGATCGTGATGCGCGCATAACTCAAGAAAACACGCTCGGAGAGTGGAAAAGAAGAAATACGTGCGGAGCGAGGAAAACACGGGCTGACCGTGGTGTGCGCGGAGCGCAAGAAAACATGCGCGGAGCATGGAATAATAGAGATACGCATGGAGCATAGAAGGCACGGTCTGATCGTGTTGCGCGCGGAGCATAGAAAGCACAGTCTGACTGTGATGAGCGCGGAGTGCAAGAAAACACACGCTGGGAGTGCAAAACTAGAAATACACGCGGAGCATTTAAAAGAAGAAATATGCGCGAAGTGCAAAAAACGCGAGCGGACCGTGATTAGCATGGAGCGTAGAAAACACCAGCGTACTATGAGTAGCGCAGAGCGCAAGAAAACAGGCACGAAGAGTGGAAAAGAAGAAATACTTGCGGAGAGTAGAAAATATGGGCTGATTGTGATGAGCGCGGAGTCCAAGAAAATAGGCGCTGAGCGTGGAAAAGAAGAAATATGCTGGGAGCATAGAAACCATGTGCGGATCGTGATGTGCGCGGAGCGAAAGAAAACACGTGCGAATTGTGGAAAACACAGGCAAACCGTGATGCTCGCGGGGTGCAAGAAAACACAAATGGAGCGTGGAAAAGAAGAAATACTCGTGGAGCATAGAAATCACGGGCGGACCTGAGAGCAGAGCGTAGAGAGCACGAGTAGATCGCGATGCGCTCATAGCGCAACAAGACACGTGCGGTGCCTGTATAAGAAGAAATGCGTGCGGAGCGTAGAAAACATGGGCGGACCTTGATGTGCATGGAATGTGGAAAAGAAGAAATATGCGAGGAGCGTAGGAAAAGCGGGTGGACCATGAAGCGTATGGAGCGTAAGAAAACACACGGGGAGATTGGAAAAGAAGAAATACGCGTGGAGCATAGAAAACACGGGGAAACCATGATGCGCGCGCAGCGCAAGAAAACACACGTGGAGCATGGGAAAGAAGAAATACGTGCGGAGCGTAGGAAGCACGGGTGGACTGTGATGCGAGTGAAGCATGGAAAAGAAGAAATAGGCATGGAGGCTAGAAAACACGGGCAGACCGTGATGCGCGCAGAGCGCAAGAAAACACGCTTGGAGAGTGGAAAAGAAGAAACACACGTTGAGCGTACAAAACATGGGCGGACCATGATGCTCTTGGAGCGCAAGAAACACTCGAGGAGCATGGAAGAGAAGAAATACACTGGAGCGTAGAAACTACGGGCAGACCGTGATGCGTTTGGAAAGGAAGAAATACGCGTAGAGCGTGGAATAGAAGAAATGCGCATGGAGCATAGAAAACATGGGTGGACCGTGATACGCACGGAGGTAGAAAAGAAGAAATACGCGTGGAACGTAGAAATCATGGGTGGACATGATGTGCGCGGAGCGCAAGATAACAAGAAAACACCCGTGGAGCATGCAGAAGAAGAAATACGAGAGAAGCTTTGAAATCACGGGCGGACAGCGATGCGTGTGGAGCAAAGAAAACATGGGCAGATCGCGATGCGCTCAGAGCGCAACAAGACACACGTGGTGCATGGATAAGAAGAAATATGCGTGGAGCGTAGAAAACACGGGCGGACCGTGAAGTGGGTGGAGCGCAAGAAAACACACATGGAGTTTGGAAAAGAAGAAATACGCGTGGAGCGTAGAAAACATGGGAGGGCCGTGGTGCGCGCGAAGAGTAAGAAAACACTTGTGGAGCATGGAAAAGAAGAAATATGCGTGGAGCATAGGAAGCACGGGCGGACTGTGATGAGTGCGGTGCGCAAGAAAACACTCGCGGAGCGTGGAAAAGAAGAAATATGCGTGGAGGCTAGAAAACATGGGCAGACCGTGATGCGCGCAGAGCGCAAGAAAACACTTCTGAAGAGTGGAAAAGAAGAAATACGCGTGGAGCGTACAAAACACGGGATGACCATGATGCTCACGAAGCGCAAGAAAACAAATGCCGAGCATGGAAAAGAAGAAATGTGCATGAAGCGTATAAACCACCAGCAGATCGTGATGCTTGCAGAGCTCAAGAAACACGGGAGGAGCATGGAAGAGAAGAAATACGCACGGAGCGTAGAAACCACTGGCGGACCGTGATGCATGGGAAGCGCAAGAAAACACGCGCTGAGCGTGGAAAAGAAGAAATACGTGCGGAGAGTGGAAAACACGAGCTGACCATGATGCCTGTGGAGCGCAAGAAAACATGTACAGAGCGTGGAAAAGAAGAAATATAGGCGGAGCGTATAGAATACAGGTGGACCATGATGCACACGGAGCTCAAGAAAACACGGGTAGAGTGTGGAAAAGAAGAAATACGCGTGGAGTGTAGACAACACGGGCAGACGGTGATGCGTGCGAAACGTAAGAAAACACGCCCATAGAGTGGAAAAGAGGAAATATGCGCAGAGCATAGAACACATGGGCGGACCGTGATATGCATGGAGCACAAGAAAACATGCACGGAGCATGGAAAAGAAGAAACACGCGCGGGGCATGGAAAAGAAAAAATACACATGGAGCGTAGAAAACACCGGCGGACCTTGAGGCACGCAGAGCGCAAGAAAACAAGTGCAGAGCGCAGAAAAGAAGAAATATGCGTAGAGCGTTGAAAACACATGCGGGTCGTGATGTGCGCGGAGCACAAGAAAAAGCACGCGGAGGCTGGAAAGGAAGAAATACGCGGAGCGTTGAAAACACGGGTGGACTGTGTGCGGTCAAAGCTAAAGAAAACAGGTGGAGCGTGGAAAAGAAGAAATATGTGCGGAGCATAGAAAGCACGGTCGGACCGTGATGTGCAAGGAACACAAGGAAACATTCGCTTAGGGTGGAAAAGAAGAAATACGCTGGTGCGTAGAAAACACGAGCAGACAGTGATGTGTGTGGAGCACAAGAAACACGCGACGACCGTGGAAAAGAAGAAATACGCGTGGAGCTTAGAAACCACAGGCGGACCGTGATGCGTATGGATCTCAAGGAAACAAGCACGGAGCATGGAAAAGAAGAAATACATGTGGAGCGTAGAAAACAGGGGCGGACCGTGATGCGCACGGAGTGCCTGAAAACACGCAAGGAGCATGGAAAAGAAGAAATACGCGAAGCGTAGAAACCACAGGTAGACCGTGATGCACGCGAAGCACAAGAAAACATGCGTGGAGCATGGAAAAGAAGAAATACAAGTGGAGCGTTGAAAACACGGGCCGACCATGATGCGCGCGGAGCGCAAGAAAACAGGCGTGGAGAGTGGAAAAGAAGAAATACGCATGGAGCATGGAAAAGAAGAAATACGCCCGGAGCGTAGAAAACATGGGCCGACCATGATGCGCGCGGGGCGTAGTTTACACGAGTGGACCGTAATGCGTGCGGAGCGCAAGAAAACAAGTGCAGAGCTTGGAAAAGAAGAAATACGCTCTGAGCATGGAAAACACGGGTGGACCGTGATGCATGCATCGTGCAAGAAAACAAGCGCTGAGCTTGGAAAAGAAGAAATACGCTCGGAGCATAGAAAACACGAACAGACAGTGCTACACACGGAGCGCAAGTAAACATGCATAGAGCGTGGAAAAGAAGAAATACGCGCGGAGCATAAAAACCACGAGTGGACAGTGATGCTGGCGGAGCGTGAAAAGAAGAAATACATGCGGACCGTGATGCACGCAGAGCACAAGAAAAAAAATGCAGAGGTTGGAAAAGAAGAAATGCGCTCCGAGCATAGAAAACAAGGGCGGACCATGATGCACGCACAGCGCAAGAAAACGCGCGTGGAACGTGGAAAAGAAAAAATACGCGAGGAGCATAGAAAACACTGGCAGACCATGTTGCGCAAGGAGAGCAAGAAAACACACTCGTAGCGTGGAAACGAAGAAATACGTGTGGATCATGGAAAAGAAGAAATACGCACAGAGCATAGAAAACACAGGCAGACAGTGATGCGTGCGGAGCGAAAGAAAACACGTGCAGAGTGTAGAAAACACAGGCAGATTGTGATGCGCGTGGAGAGGAAGAAAAGACTAACGGAGCGTGGAAAAGAAGAAATACGCACGTAGCTGATGCGCATGGAGCGCAACAAAACACGCGCGGTGCGTGGATAAGAAGAAATAAGCGCGGAGCATAGAAACCAGGGGTGGACATTGATGGGCGCGGACTACAAGAAAATACTTGCGGAGCGTGGTAAAAAAGAAATACACGTGGAGCGTAGAAAACACGGGCGGACCATGAAGCACACGGAGCTCAAGAAAACACGCACTGAGCTTGGAAAAGAAGATATAAGCGCAGAGCATTGAAAACACGTGCGAAGGGTGGAAAAGAAGAAATACACGCGGAGGGTAGAAACCACGGCCAGATCGTGATGCGCGCGGAGCACTAGAAAACATGCGCGAAGCGTAGAAAGCACCGGCGGACCGTGATGCAAGCGGAGGGCAACAAAAGACTCACAGTGCATGGATAAGAAGAAATACACGCGGAGCATTGAAACCACGGGTGACCGTGATGTGCGCGGAGTACAAGAAAACAGGCGCAGACTGTGGAAAAGAAGAATTTTGCGAGAAGTGTAGAAAACATGGGTTGACCATGATACAAGCAGAGTGCAAGAAATACGCGCGAAGCGTGGAAAGGAAGAAATACTCGTGGAGCGTAGAAAACACGGGCGGACCGTGAAGCACGCAGAGGGTAAGAAAACACACTCGGAGCTTGGAAAAGAAGATATATGAGCGGAGCGTAGAAAACATGGGCGGACCGTGATGCTCGCGAAACGAAAGAAAACATGCGCGGAGCATGGAAAAGAAGAAATATGCGTGGAGCGTAGGTAGCACGAGCGGACCGTGATGTGTGCTGAGCGCAAGAAAACACGCGTGGAGCGTGGAAAAGAAGAAATATGCACGGAGCGTAAAACGCACCTGTCCCGACCCGAAATTTTGACATAATTTTCATAAAAATAACGTATATTTCATATAAGAAAATATGTCTGTTAAACATGACTTATAACTACAGAAAGGAGACTTTCTAAAATTAATTCAAATTAATAGTGCAAAAATGTACAAAATACTATTCGGGTCACAATGAACATTACATAATTGCATAACTATTCAAAATTTATCACTATCTAATATAGT
>JAOYND010217649.1:0-25213 GCA_025802135.1 Lagerstroemia fauriei
AATACATAGGACATTCTCTCCTACTATAAGGAGTAGTTGATCCCTTATTGATTACTCACCACCTCCATAAGAGTCTCGTTAGGTCCAGAATACCCTACACACGTCTCAGAGAGTCTTGCTAAGGAATAGACCAAAAACCGCAATTTAACACTTACAAGGTACCATGGTAATCTTAGGTTTAAGGGTTACTTACACCTACTATCACCTGAGGATTAGCCTATTGACATTTATTTGAAGATCCATTAGGCCTTCCTCTTGCGAGTCAATTCAGTGAACTCATTCCATAATGAACACCTATACTCTTACATTAGTGACTCTTCACATGTATCTGTGAGATCAGTTACCCTCTATTTTAGAGCATGTAACGAGTATACTAGTCTTACCGAATCACTGATCCCCTACTTTGTGATCCTATAACTAGGAACATTTTTAAATTAAGGTTTCTGCGATCTTAGGTCTCACTAGTATGATTTCATCATAACCCTAAAATCATCCTCAATTTATGGGTTTCATCATACTCAATATAAAATATGCAGCATATGATGAATAATAAATGCCTCATTTATATTTCACAAATAATGATTACTCCAATTATATCGCATGTAATTGGATTTAGGGCACTATTCCCAACAGCCCGAGCTCTGAGCCTCGAGTCACCGGGGCAAACAACTATTGTGTTCGCTCACTCCGAGGGTACGATGACACTAAACTACATTCGGTCCATCATGGGGTTTGCCAAGAACCCGAGGCTCATCGAGGACTACAAGTCGTGCGCCGAGAACTATGATGATGCCGTCGGAGACCTTGAGGATGCTCAGGGAATGTTAAAGAACGGGGACTACCTTGGAGTCTCGACCATGGCGAGCGGTGGCATGTCTGAGGTGGATGAATGTGAGGGGAATTTCAAGCCACCAGCGATCGACAAGTCCCAGCTGCCTCAAAACAATTGTCGAGAATGAATCTCACATCTGATAAATAATAAAAAGAAATCTGGTTTATAAAAGAGTGGGTACCACCTTCCTATCAGCTTAAACTTTTGGGTTAGACATAGGTCCAATCTCTTGTGTGCCAGGTCAAATTTCACATGGTATATGGGCTCACACCATATTAGGCACGAGTTTGGAACTCGTGGCCCAGCAAAAACCCGAGACCAGAAGAAAAATGCCAGACTCGTGGTCAATTGTCCCCCTCGGCCGCGTATGGAAGAAAAATATCCCGCTCGAGGTCAGTTGTTAAGGATGGGTGTTTGAAGGCATGTGACAAGCGTGAACACGTTGTCACGTGAGAACGGATGTTGAGAATGAATCTCACATTGGACAAATAATAAAAAGAAATTATGTTTATAAAAGAGTGGATACTACCATTCTGTCAGCTTGAGTTTTTGAATTGGATATGAGCCTAATCTCTTGTGGGCCATGTGAAAATTTTACAATAACAAGTACTTCAATATGCTCCACGCCATCATTTTGAGGGTCGCTAATAAACTACGAGGGGCAGCACAAGGGCCCTAGTTTTCTTATTACACATCCCATATGATCGGAGTATGTGCATTATTTTACTGAATTAGGCAGCTTAATAAAAATGGAAAACCAAACCATAGCGCAGTAATAGCAACTCAGTCATCATCTTTATGCAATATTCGAATTTTCTTGTTCAACCGCGAACATACCAGAATGACTAAACGATCAATACTAATAATGGCCCCATCAAGCAGCACTACCAAATGCTAGTATAGTTTAAGAAATCGATATCCGCTAGGCATAGATTTGAAAGAGTCCCTTCTAGCAGTTTCATCTAGGAGGGACTATAGAACCTGAGATTTTAATCTCACTAAAATAATTGTTTCGTGAAAAATAGAAAAACATAAAAAAAAGAGAAAATCAAAAAATGATGTGCACATTTTCATGTAGAGAAATTTGAACTATCCTCAAAAATTTAGAAACCTTGTTAGTTTGGATTTTTAAGAATATAT
This sequence comes from Lagerstroemia fauriei, assembly GCA_025802135.1. Taxonomy (NCBI): domain Eukaryota; kingdom Viridiplantae; phylum Streptophyta; class Magnoliopsida; order Myrtales; family Lythraceae; genus Lagerstroemia; species Lagerstroemia fauriei. Next base: position 1,973 of record JAOYND010217649.1, read on the forward strand.
ATAGTATAGTTTATCTTTTAAGAAAATATAAAAATCATAGAAGAAAAAATGAAAAAAATCAAATAAATCAAACATAAAAAAAAGAGCAAGTTATGATTTGTAAGATGGGGAATGACTAGAAATTGAGTTGTGAAAAATTCCAATGATGAAACGGGTTGTCAAAAATTCGATTTTGTGAACTTTTTGCGTTGTCTTGGTTCAGTCCAGCCCATGTTTGGTGAATTTACAGATCATTCCCTGAGGATTAGTTTGATTTACCAAACTTTTCAGTACAGTCCAAAATTTTTACCAATTTATAGATCAGTCCTTACAGCTTCAAATCAGTCCAGAAACTTTTATAGGGCCAAGCACTTCCTGAAATATTTCAAGTCAGTCATTGGGATACTTTCAAGGCTTTCAAAACTAGATCAAATCTTTATGGAATTTTTATTCGAGTCTCTGAGCGATTTAACTTGATTTCCACGTCATCCCCTAAATATTGGAAATTAACTCTCTAATTTTAAGTTTTTTTAGGCTTACCTCAAGATGAATAAATTGAACGGGATTGATTTGATCGATTGTATCAGGTGGTGATGATTGATGTATATTGTTCAATTGTATATGGGATGTGTGAAATACTTGTATTTAAGTGCAACAATGTAATGGGGCAGGTAGTGATAGAGAGAGATGACGATAAATGTATGTAATCCCGATAATAGTGGAACTCTTTATTTTCCGCACTTAAATTAGGACGATTAGTGGCATGCTAGGAATGCAGTATGGATTGCCGAATTATGCTTTGGACCATTGATACGAACTTCGATCAGGGTATCAATTGGACAAAATAAAATGTGCAAGCAGATAAACATCCTAGATTGGCGTGTCTTGGCTCACAAAATTCAAGATATGTAACAAGACCTCCGAACTCAAATCTCGGTCTCAAAACTGATAAATACCTAGGTGGTTAGTATCATGATCATTTAGGCAAATAATAGGTTTCTAATCGACCTTAGAACTAGTCCTAAAATGATTAGTGTCGACTCCAATCCAATCCCGATTAAAGTTCCAAGTTAGGTCTCGTGCGTGCCTAAACTGATTCTTTTTGTGAAGTTAGAATTTTCGACGTCGGATAATTAACAACAATTCCAATTAAAAAAAAGGATAATTTGTGAAAATTAGAGGGGAAGAGTGTGGTGCCACTATCAGAACTGCTGCCACCACACAATCGATGTAGCCAATGACCGCTGAGTTGACGGGCGAACCCAACTGAGGGGAGTGGTGGAGGTTGGCAAGGGCGTCATCCCCTTCATAATCAAAAACCTTCTTTTTAGAATGGGTCCTAATTTTAGAGAGGATTAGATTAAAACTCAGTGTTTCGCAGTGGGAATTTGTACAATTTCTTCGATACAATTAAAGATGAAGACAAAAGGGGAACTTGAATTAATAATCATACATGGACTCTTCATCTCTTGGCTCCATATGGTACTTCTGAGAAATTCTTAAGTGATTCTATCTCATCACGTGACGTGAGCAAACACCAATCAAAATGTGACAAATAAGCAAATTAGTGTTAATTAACTAAGCAGTTGTCATTCTTTTCTGGTAAAAAAAGCTAAGCAGTTGTCATAATTAATACTAATCAAACTAATCCGATTTATTTTCTTCGTCACGTCATTGTAAGATAGGATTATCTGAGATTTTTTCGGTACTTCCTGACTTAACCCTAAGATCCATTCCTACCTCATATCATCAACTTCAACATATCTTATAGCAATCTCTACACCTAAGCATAAAGAGAAATTGGAATTAACAAAAGGAAATGCAATAGAAAGAGCACAAAAAAGAGATAGTTTAAACTCTATTACCAAAGAGTGCATATTTTAGGGATGTCCCGCCTCTTCAAATCTACATACTTGTCTTTACTCTAATTACCACCTACCTCTCTGTAGATCAGGCAGTTAATGCCTCCGAGGGGTGGACTCGTTCGTAAACTGATAATATGCAATAGAGCAAGTCCAGGGTTTGACTTTCTCAGGGGCCGGTATCTGGGGTTTAATGGGGTCTCAGGCCGTATAATACACCATCTGATAGATTAGTCGGTTGTTACGATATCAGACACCATCGATATTAAAAAAAAAAAGGAACTTATGGTCCCTTTGGAGCCCCACTGTAAATGCATGTGTTCTTTATCAGTGATGATGCACCAGATTATCTGTACGTACAATAGGATCATTTCCAGGTGCTAAGGAAATTAAAAAAAAAAAAGATAAATAAAATTAAATCTGAATCCGTAAATTGACAAACTAAATAGTCAAATCATATAACTGATATTCTATAAAAGCAAGATAATCACCGAGAATAGACTTTGCATTAACATGAATGATGGCTGGCAAAAGGTAAGCAAGCATTTTCCTCGCCTTGTTTTAGCAGTTCCAAAAGGGTCCTAACCCGACTCCGGCCGCACCACCTCCAATTGAGCCAATTTTTTTAGATCCATCTAAGAGAGATATATCAGATGAATTAGGTGCAATGGGTCTTGATTCCAAACCTTGGGAGGTTGTGACTTAACTCCGACCCCACTATTTCTGATTTATCCAATCTATCTTGAATTGATCCGAGATATAAATTTACAAAGTTAGTGGTCCGTGGGACCTCGCTTCTAGCCCCAGTGCCCCCTATTATTTCCTATTTTCTCTGACCAATTCAATCGTAGACAAATCAACCGAATTGAATGCTATCTCCAACCATTATCGGTCCCAATTTTGATCAATTTGTCTCAGATCGATCCAAGAAAAGTATGTCAAACTTGGGGCAGTAAGGCTCCGATAACGGCCTTTACAGTTCTAAGGGAGGTCGACGAGGCATTAGGGTTTGTAATTTCAGTTGAAACTTAGAACATTTCATGGACAAATATTCCATTGAGAAGGGAATGTAAAATCGATATTTTGAGTCAAATTAAGTTCTGTTAACTACTATAATGTTTTTTCATGAAAAATATATAAGAGACATGGAAATTCTTTTGATTGTCTTAATTAAATTTTTTTTTGAAAGGTAAATAATTGAGAAATTTTATATAATTCGTGTAGCAAAAATTCATTGCTTCTTTACGGTTCTATTCTATTGACACAAGCTCATATTCAAAGACCCATGCGGGCATCAGGGAAGCCAAATACCAAGGCTCCAAGTCTAGCTCTCCCCTCAATTGGCAAATTAAACACACATAATTCATAGAGTTTAGAAACAACACTCTGGCAACATAACCCTCGATTATAAGCCAATGTATATCCATGTACATTGGGAAACTGATACACAATTAGCAAAATCTCTAATGTCATGTTTGGTAGTAATAAATCGAATTTGATCGTGAATCGTAATTTATAAGGAACCAAATTAATAGGTAATGTAATGGGTGAGTGATAAGTTTGACTAGAAACTGATACACAATTAGCTGAATTTCTAATGTCAGGTTTGGTAGCAATGAATCGAATTAATCATGAATCGTAGTATATAAGGAATTAATTAATAGGTAATGTAGTGGGTGAGTAATACGTTTTACTTAGTTTGGTAGTAATAGAATTGAATAGGAAATTGTAATACATTGTTTGGTATTCATTATTCAAGAATGGTATATTGAATTCATAAGTACTATAACCTAAATTACAAAAATATCCTTGGAGGTAAATATATTTAATTAAGACTTATAATTAATTTAATAAGTGGAACACATAAATTAAAAATAAATAAATAATACTACGAAACTGATGTAAAACAACTGATGAAGGGAGGAAGTAGGTTGACAATGATGCCATATTTAATCACAAACCGAGATTAATTAAACGTACTCCATGAAAAGTTTAATTGAATTGATGTAATATTTTCAATTTTTCAAGGGCAGTTCAGATTTTTTTTACATTTTTTTCATTACGGACCACCAAGAACCGGCCCATAATGAGAAGCCCATGTCAGAATGTCTGTAAAAGGTTTTCCTGATTGGGCTATAATTGGACCCAAATAAGAATAACTAATTACGAGCTAAAATTACAGCCAAACAATGGATTGAGCCTTCCCTATGTAATGGATCATGCACAAAATTCCCATTTTGGGTTACCAAATAAGCCATAATTGTCACCCTTTCCGAAGGAGTGAGAATGCATCTGTGATACTCTCTCCTATCCAATCTGCAAATGCCCTTGTTGTAGGATGCCCACGCAACGTATCAATGCGTTCTTGACTGCATTCACCCCACGTCACAGTTTTGTGTGGTGTCAGTATTTTGCAGCAAAGCATAGTTCTCCTGCAACCCCGCGATAGGCCTATAGCGCACCATATAGCCACATGCACAATCTTGTTGCTCGAAACTTGCCAACCACCCAGATCATTTCCAATGGGACACCACGACCAACATATGTTGAGCAAGACCAATAGATATCGACACTCAAGTTTGGAACCCATGCCTTCCACTGCCTTCGAAAGCACTCCCTTATTTGAGTTGCAGCGTCAGCATGGAGTCCACACACGGTTGCTATAGCTCTCCACGCTAACAAAAGTTGTCATGGATTCACACTCTTGTAGGAAGCCTGCTCCGACACCACTTATTACGAGTTCAGGTTCGAAGACTCGTCCAAGTGCCATGGAAGTCGAGTACTGAGTACCGAGTCCAACTCTCCCCTCGGTTGGCAAACTACTAAATACACATAATTCATAGAAGTCAGGACTACGGCTAGAATACGTATCTATGGATTAGAGACCAGCATTAGCCCATGGACAAACTGATAATAATAATTAGAAGGGTAAATGACCTGATGATACACGAACTTTGCCTCAATTCTCAATTCTACCATGAACTTCAATTTTTTTTATTGAAATGGTCGCCAACTTTAAAATTTTTCCCACTTCTACCATCCGTTCAATTTGTCGTCAATTTTCTTAACGGATGTGAAAACTATCCATTAAAATTGGGTGACAAGTAGATCTTGCCCCTCTCTTGTTGTGAATATTCCATGCCATTATTTTTTCCTTATCTTTCCCACATTTGAGAAGAAGAGGAATGAAATGTCAAGCAACAGAGATTAGGGCACAGAGAGTTCGTTGAAGCTTTGATGGAAAATTGATGGAAGATTGGTGCAAGGGCCATTTGGAGGGTTAGTTGAAGGGTTTGTAAAAGTCTTGTTTGAAGGTTTGTTGCAAGGACGCGTAGGAATACGTGATCGAGCACACATGGGAGCATTGCTGAAGCAGAGGTGGTCCCAACTTTTATTCTATAAAGGTTGGATTTTTTAACTGTTTTTTTGTCTTACTCAAGAAGTATATTTATGCATGTTTTCTTATTTACGTAGGATGAGAACTGAGTTTCACATGGTTTTGCATCATGGGGGGAGGATGGTTTAGTCAAGACAAGTAAGATATGTGACTGAGGAAGTACAAACGAGCACTAAAGATTCTGAAGGATGTCTTTCCTTGAGCTTAGATCCATAGTAGCTAATTTAGGATACAAGGATCCTATGAAAATGTGGTATGGAACTCCCGGGTGCAGTCTTGCTATAGGTTTAATAGAGATGAAATCAGATGATGATATATGTAAGATGGTTGAACTAGGTGTAAAAAATGGCAGGATTGATGTTTATATAGAAGCAAGTAAAGAAAATGATAATGCAGCAGAAGAAAATGCTACTGAAGAAACTGAGAGAGATGGAGATTATGTACAAACAGAGTCTGAATCTGATGACTTAGAAGATATTGCAAGTGATGCTTCAAATGAGGAATTGAAGAAGATAATGAGAAATAAAAAGAGATATAAGAGAATAAGAGGGCAGAATGAAGAATATGCTGAAGAAGAAGGAGAAGGAGAAAAAGAAGAGGAATAGGAACAAGGAAAAGGAGGAACTGCAACTGAAATAGAATAAAATATGGAAGGAAGCTACAACACTGAATATGGACAGTCAAGTGATGAACTCATCACTCCTGAGAATAGTTATGAAGAAGGCATGATGAGTTAAAGGAAACAAAGAGAAAAAAAGCGAAAAATCAGCAAGGAAAAGTACTGGTGATGACATGTTCTCAATCAAACAGAGATTTGAGGGTCCACAACAGTTTATACAAGTTATCCAAGATTATGCTATTAAAAATAGGAAGTCCATTTGGTGAAAAAGAAGTGGTGGTGATAGAATGGAGGCTAGTGTCATGCCAAGTGTCTTTGGAGAATCCATGCAAGTTGGACACAACAGAAGGATGCATTTATAGTTAAGAAATATGTGAAAGAGCACAAATGTGCTAGGGCTGCAAGGAACAAGCAAGCCTCAAGAAAATGGATTGCATGGTTATATGTGGACAAATTGAGAGAAAATCCAAATGTGAATGTTGCTGAGATGAGGAGAGATTTGGATGAATGATTTGCACTTCGGATTGACAAGAACATATGTTATAGAGCTAAGGCACTTGCACTTGAGCTTATTAGAGGCTCTTTAGATGGCCATTGTAAGATGATACCATCTTATATTGCAGAATTGAGGAGGGTTAATAAAGACAGTTTGTTTGATATTTCTGTTGAAAGAGTGCATGGTGCAAGTGATGCCATTTTTAAAAGGTTTTTATATTGGGTTTGAAGGACTCAGAAGAGGATTTTTACAAGGTTGCAGACTTGTCATCAACCTTGATGGCTGCTTCCTCAAGACACAGGTTGGTGAGCAGCTCTTATTTGCAGTTGCAAGGGATGGGAACAATTAGATGTTCCCCATTGCCTGGGCAGTAATTGAAGGTGAAAACATGGATAGTTGGACTTGGTTTCTAATACGACTTGTAGATGATTTGGAGATTCGGGATGGATTTGGGTGGACAATCATAAGTGATCAACATAAGGTAATACATGTTACATAAATGTTGCTTTGATTAGTTGGTTATTTACAATATTCTTACTTGATAATAATATGTTAATAATAATATATTTTCACTGTCATTTTCAGGGACTTGCATGTGCTGTGAGGCACTTAATGCCCTCAGTTGAGCATAGAAATTGCGCAATATATATATATATATATATATATGCAAATTGGAAGAAGAGACACAATGGATTTGCATTGAAGAATATACTTTGGAGGGCTGTTAAGAGTTGCACTGAGGCTGACTTCTAGGAAAGCTTGGCTGAAATGAAGGCACATTCTCATCAAGCTTATGAAGACTTCATTAGTTTTGATGTAGATAAGTTTTGTATGTCTAAGAAAAATGTTTTGGCTCAATGTGAAGTTGTAGATAACAACTTATCTGAGTGCTTCAATGGATACATCTTGAAGGCAAGAACTTTACCAGTGATAGATATGTTGGAAAAGGTTAGGAGAGCTATTATGAGGAGAATGAGTGAGAAGAGGGAAGCAATGCTTAGAAGAGATGATATTCTCTACCCAAGGATAAGGATGAAATTTGAAATGAATAAGGTGACAAGTGGTTTTTGACCTACTCATGCAGGGAACTATATGTTTGATGTGAATCATTTAGCTAGTAAATTTGTTGTAGATCTTATGGTCAAAACCTGTTCTTGTAGAATGTGGGAGTTGAGTAGTATTCCATACCCTCATGCAATTTCTTGCATCCACTGGTTGGGCAGAGATCCTGAAGACTATGTCATAGAGTATTTGAAAAGGCCAATGTATTTGAAGGCATATGAGGGGCTTGTTTCTCCACCAAATGGTAGAATGTGGCCAAGAGTTGAAAGTGAGGACATCTTGCCCCCTATTTGTAAGAAGCAACCAGGAAGGCCCAAAAAGGTTAGGAAGAAAGACAAGTCTGAGATTGGTAAGGATGATATTGTCTTTCAAAGAGAGGGTTTGCACTGAAACGTAGTATATGCAAAAGCTACGGGCATAACAAAAGAAGCTACAAGTCCAAAGGTAAAGGACCAATTGGAGGTCCTCAAAGACAAGGCTCTTCAGATGTAGGTTCTATTCAAGCTGCAACTCAAGTGTCTGAAAGCCCAACTGAAGCGTCTGACTCTCAGGTTATAGTAGTATATATAACCCAAAATCAAGTTCATTTTTCATTCATTTATAACATTTGCTTGCTAAAATACTTACAGGATAGGAAAAGAGGAGCACATACACAGGTGAAAAGCCAACTTGCAAGTAGACTGCCAAAACTTCAAGTGAACTCCTTTATTCCTAACAGAAAGTTCAATTATACATAACAGGAAGTTTAATTTCTACATGCTATTTTATATGTACCATATTAGCAGAGGTAAGAGTAGCAACACTAGTCAAGCTAGCATGACTGAGTCAAACATTCACAAGGAAAAGAATCAGATCTTAAAAGGATATGGAGTAATCACAAGCACTGAAAGTGTAATAACATATGTTCATGTAAGTCACTTCAATGTTTATTGTCATATTACTCTTACTGTAGGTGGGACTAATATATTTATTTTGGCCTTGTTTAAATTGGATGCCTGGAGAACAATTAAGGACTACTTACATGGGTAGGCTGGGAGGTCAATTTATGTGCTCATTGATACAGCAACAGCGCCAACAACAAGCAGATGCAGGAGCAGCAACAAGCAGCAAGGCACAACAACAAGCAGGAGCGGCAAGTAACCAGCATCAGCAGAAAGCAGAAGCAGTAGCATCAACAACATTCAATCAACAATAACAGCACCATCCGCTTCAAAGGGAAAGAAGTCACTTGGACACTTGGGCAGTCAGCAGAGCAAAACTGCTACACCACCAAAAAGATATCATCGACTTAAAGCTCAAGTTAAATGGTAGAAGATTGGTGTCGAGCTACTTAGGAATATTTTGTGCAGCTATTTAGGACCATTTCGTGCAGCTTTTTAGGACCATTTTGTGCAGTTGAATCATTGATGTCTTTTGGTGTATTGTTAATTGGGGGTACCATTTTGTCTTCTGTTGCAAATCAGACCATTTTGTGCAGCATCTTTTGTGTATGTTCATGACAATTGGTTCTGTGTTATGAAAATTACTGCAGATTATATCATTGTTATTGTAAGCTGCTACTATAAATTGTTATTTCCAATCACACCATTTGAAAATAAATTCAACCTATTTCATTCCAAAAGACAACAAGAAGTACAATGAAACCATGCCCAAGACAAGGGAATACATGGCATAATTCACATGAACGTCTAACATCAATAAAAACTCAATGGATCAACATGTGTTGCTATTTTTTTCCACCAGCATACATAAAAATAATAATTACAAGGGAAATAACTAACAATCTTGTCCACACTTTACAGTTCCATTGTTGCTCATTGTCTGCATTTTTTACTTCCAACTGCTGCAGTTGGTGTTTTAGTTCCACCATCTTTTTCTCTTAGTAGTTGTTCTTCCATTCCATTGCTGCGATTTTGTCTTCCAAAGTTGACACATTCAACTGGTAAAGCTCATTTTTCTCCTTTAACATGGTCATCTCATCAATCAGATTTGTCTTCTCTTTAATCAACATTCTCAAATTTTCTTTAGTATGCACATTGTCCTCAGGATCGTGCCACTCAAATAACTCACAATCATCAACCTGATAAACCATTTTCAAATAGCATTACTAAGCTGCAACACTCCAACCCATCAAAGAAAATAATATTTCAATCACATACCTTTCATGTTTCACATCTCCAGAATCTTCTACCTAGAATGTTGTAACTCCACGAGGTTAAAAGTACAGCTTTGCGTTGACGGTCACAAATCTTTTGCCCACTGGTTGCAGAATTTCCACTTTATTTTGAATAAGCAATACCACTTGCTGCACATGTATTCTCCTTTCCCTTTTTCCATTGATTATCGATAGAGCGCATCCCTTGCCCCAACATCACAATTTCAGTCAACAATTGGGAATGTAGTGCCTTCGGTTTGCAGCTTTCTCCAATCATTTTGTGCCCTAATTTTAAATGGTTTCTCATGTGTCGTTATGTGCAATCAGAATAATAGTGGTATATTTGTCCACAAACGACCATACATTTTCCATTAAGCAAAGTAACGAAAAATTGAACGGATGATAGAAGTGGGAAAAATTTGAAATTTGACGACCATTTCAATCAAAAATTGAAGTTCATGGTAGAATTGAGATTGAGGTAAAATTTGTATATCATCATGTCATTTAGCCTAATTAGAATCACTGATTGTAGCCCTCTAAGAAGGAGCTAGAATGCACCTGTGATACTACCTCTATCTTATCTGAGTTCAAGCAGTTCAAGTCCGTTGCAGAGGAAGCACGAGCACCAACCGTCAATTCATGGGCATGAGATGCCCACCGCTATCTAAGATCATCAACCCCACGAGACCTCTCGCCTTCCGACAGAATATCCCTACCCCCAATTCCAAGCGACTCTTCACGGTGGTCTCCGCTATGGTGATCTCAAATGCTCAGACGAGGGAGCGGCTAGAGCTGAAGAAGCTCTTCGAGGACACCTACGAGCCTGTCGAATTGCTACCATGGAAGGCATCTCCTTCAGCGAGGAGGACTTCACCGTGGCACTCGACAAGTACGACTTCAACTCCGAGCTCGGGACTAAGGTCAGTGGCTTCATTTCCTTCTCCTCTAAAGATAATTTCTGTATGGTAATGTGGATGCAAGTTAAAGCTTGTGATTGAATTGCTTATTGAGATGAATTAATGTCCTAGAAACGTTGTCGCCATTTTACTGAATTTAGACAATTACTAGATAAACTTAAAGGTGCCCCTTTGAGTCTTGATAGCATGAGCTGACAATCCAATCTCTGTAATTCTTGAAAGAGAACATCGAAAATGGCAGATTCATACATTCTTGAGTAGTTGTTCAATATTTCGCCTAGTGGCATTTTTGGTGAAGATGATGATAGCCTGATCGAACAAAGTGTCATACAGAATCATGTTTTGATACCAGTTCTACCTGCCCAACAGGACCAATATGTGTTCTTTAAATGCAATTGAGGGATGAAAATCTAATATTGGGAGCATGTTCTTAAATCTCCAGGTCAAGGGGACCATTTTCTCTTTTGATACAAATGGTGCATTAGTTGATATAACAGCAAAATCTTCAGCGTACTTACCTATCCATGAAGCCTGCATTCACAAGATAAAGCACGTGGAAGAGGCTGGCTTAGCCCTCAGCTGAAAGAGAGTTTGTGGTTATCGGTGAGAATGAAGCCAATGATAGTTTGATCTTGAGCATAAAGACGATTCAGTTGGAGCTTGCGTGGGAGAGGTGCACGCAGCTTCAAGCCGAGGATGTTGTCGTGAAGGGAAAGGTGAGCAAAATTTTACTAGAATATGTGTTTGGTCTTCTTTTCGCCTAGTGTAATTTGATATATTTGGTCATTCTCACTTGCATTTCAAATCATGCTCATTGTGGGATATGATTTTATGTGCTTGATATATTGAATTCATTTGGAATTGCCAAACTTTTGTGTTCAACCTCTGAGAGATATGTTCCTTGATCAATCTACTCCTTGAATACCAGGTTGTTAATGCGAACAAAGGTGGAGTGGTCACTGAGGTGGAGGGCCTCAGAGGATTTGTTCCTTTCTCTCAAATACCTTATGTATGTACTTTCTACTTAAAACTTTTATTTTGACACGATAAGCTCCACCTAAATATTCACTTCATGCTCTAGTCGATAAAGAAGGCTACATTTCTTTTCTTTAGGAACATCTCTTCATGGTAAGGTGGTCAAGAAATGAATTCGGCATTGTGTTCACTGCTTATTCTGCGCCTGTTTCAGAAATCAACCGCATAAGAGCTTCTCGAGAAGGAGCTGCCACTCAAGTTTGTGGAAGTTGATGAGGAACAGTTGAGGCTGGTTCTCAGTAACCGCAAGGCCATGGTAGATAGCCAAGTCCAGCTTGGAATCGGCTGAGTAGTTGTCGGCACGGTCTAGAGTCTCAAACCCTGTGGTGCCTTCATTGATATTGGTGGGATCAATGGGCTTCTTCACGTTAGTAAGATAAGCCATGATCGTGTATCAGATATTGCTGCAGTTCTTCAACCTGGAGATACCCTCAAGGTATTTATAAATCATTTGCATCTTAGATGTTGTACTTAGGAAGAAGATGAGTGATCTCTGATCAACGGAGGATTTATTAGGTTATGATATTGAGTCATGACCAAGAGAGAGGCCGAGTGAGTCTTTCAACCAAGCAAATTGGAACCAACTCTCGGGGATAAGATTCGCAACCCTAAGCTTGTCTTTGAGAAGGCAATTTCCTCAATGCTTAACTTCTTGACTTCCATTAAGTTCTTCCAACAGTAACTGGCTCTAAGTATCCAACAAATAACACAAGACAACTAGGACCACCTCTCTCTCTCTCTCTCTCTCTCTCTCTCTCTCTCTCTAAGCTTCTTCCTATGACACACCATGAGAGGAGGCTCTGCCTCCTTTCGCATTGAGAGTAAGGTCTTCACGAAGGCTATCGAGCCCAGAACTTCACCGCTACTCAGGGTCACTCAAACAAAGGGGACGAGTAGATTCTCTATGTTCATCGACACTAAAGGTGCACAGTGGCTGCTAGGGGCACTGCGAGAGTTCTGGTTCGAGAAAGGGGAGCCATCATGGGTTCGAAGATGAGGGAGGCAGATCGATCATTTCTAGTCACTTTCTCGAGGAATGCGAGGGGTAGATTCCTCCGTCTGATGGAGGTCATTGTGGGCGGCACGAGAACTGTGGTGGTGTTAGAGGGTAGAACAGCTAGAGGATGGTGACAGTTCGTGTTCACGGTGGCGAACCTAGCATCGCTGACAGGGAGGGAGAGAGGGGCAATGACCCAATGGAGGGCCTCCGACAAACCCATGGAAGCAAGGATGGAGGGCTGGAGAGTGGTGGGGAAGTGTCCATGTTGTGGAGCGTCATTGGAAGGGATGCTGATGGTGGCGGAATCGAAGGTATTGCCAAGACCCCGAACCTATCCGGAAGCTTTGCGAGGGGGGATGAGCAGAGAGGAGGAAGAAGGGGCGCGTACAGCCACACGATGGCAAGCGAGTAGGGAAGAAAAGGGCAAAGGGGCTAAAATTTCAAACTCAGCATTTGCTGGTAGAGTGGTGAAGCCAAATATTAACATTATGATAAGAGCTCCTTCAGGCCTGGGACAGCCCATCTCTCAACATAAGCCCAGTTCAAGGCCAAGAAAGCCATCTGACCCAATCCAGGCCACTGTCCGGATGGACCAAGCAATCAGCACAATAATTAAATCTTTAGGCCCAAGGAGAAACTCGGACGTCCTTGACCCAGCACCTATTTCTGTCGTGCATCAGAGCCCTGTCACCACCTATCTCCCAACAATCATAGAAACAGAGAACGATCAGGAGGAAGGAGAGATGAAGCACGACCACACCCATTGATTATTGACTAGCGATGCACAAATCGAATCAGAAGACAAAAGGGAAAAAGGAGAAATCGAGGATGAAAAGGAGCTGGCCAACCGAAGATACAACAAAGGGAAATTCTATGCAAGAAGGCCAACTCCAAGGGGGTCAGAAAGACCAGATCCTGAAGCAGAAAACCAAACCCAAGCTGAAGTTACTTCTCTGAGGGACTGGAGGTGCAGCATGGGGGCGGGACGGGTCAGCCCGGAGGTCAGGAAAGCTTGGGCAGTCTCTTTGCCCAACTGGCACCGGCAATTGCACCGAAGGTTGGTAAAGATTTGGGGCTGGCACTGGGAATGTCAGATGAGCAACTGATAGCGATGTTCCATAATATTGAAGGAAGGATAACTGGAGGGACAAGAAGTGATGCTGAGAACGGCATGGGGAGTTTAGTGACTGATAATGAATAGTTTTAACATAGTTGCCTGGAACGTGAGAGGTATGCATGACCCTCGTAAAAGGAGTCTGATCGGGAACTTACTGAGAACATGGAAGGAAGACGTTGTGTGCCTATCAGAGTTGAAGTTGTCCTTTGTGGATGAAACTACTGGAAAATCAGTGTTTGGGGCTAGAGGGTGGAAGTGGAAGGCGTTACTTGCAGATGGAGTTTCTGGTGGCATTCTTCTAGGATGGAAAGATGCACGCTTGACCCTCATTGACTATAGAGAGGGCAATCACTCCATCTCTTGCCTTTTTCTCTCAATGAAAAATTATCTACAATGGGTTTTCACTGGTGTTTATGGCCTAAGCGAAGGGGAGAGCAGGAATTACCTATGGAGGGACATCTAAGAAGTTAGAGAGGCATGGGAGCTTCCTTGGTTTATAGGGGGTGATTTTAATACTGTTCTTTACCCTAGCGAGAGGTTGGGAGCTAAACAAGATTCTGCCTGCATGAGAGAATTTAGGGAGCTAGTTAACGATTTGGCCCTAGTGGACCTACCATTGGTGGGCTGGAGCTTCACTTGGTCAAATAATAGGGAATCCACCTCTTTCTCCAGAATTGACCGATTTTTGGTATCTCCCGAGTGGGAGTCACTAGTTCCTGATTTGTCACAGCGCCTCTTACCTAGAGCTACTTCAGACCATCATCCCGTCTTACTTCAAATGGGCGGGCTGGTATGGGGACCATCTCCTTTCAGATTTGAGAATTACTGGTTGAGAAAGGAAGGATTTGCAGAAAAGGTTAAGGAGTGGTAGCTAGCGCTCAAAGTTGAGGGGGGAATGCAAGTTACCGACTTACTACAAAGCTGAAGAAGCTGAAAGAACATTTAAGGAAAAATTACATATATGGTACATTTCCTTTTTTTCGTTACAATTCAGTACATGTCCTTTATAGAATGTTCCATAATAGTACATTTCCTTTTTTTCATTACAGTTTAGTGCATTTCCTTTCAAAATTGTTACAGTTTAGTACATTTCCTTTCACAATTGTTACAGTTTACTACAAAACGTCAAACTGTCGTTAAGACCGTCAATGCTTGATGACGTGGCGATCTGATATGGACGCGAATTTAATATTGTACCAATGCTAAACAGCATTGATGGTATTAACGGTAGTTTGATGTTTTGTAGTAAACTGTAACAATTTTGAAAGGAAATGTACTAAACCGTAACGAAAAAAAGGAAATGCACCATTATGAAACATTCTATAAAGGAAATGTACCAAATTGTAACAAAAAAAGGAAATGCACCATTATGAAACAAATCGTAAAGGAAATGTACTATTGGTGTAATTTTCCCAACATTTAAAAGAGTGGACAAAAGAGATAGTTAGCGATCTGAAATTGAAAAATGAAGCATTGCTAGAAGAATTACACGATCTCGACGAAAAGGAGATTGATAGCGGGCTCAGGGAAGACCTGAGGATCAGGAGGGCTTGCATTAAGAAGGAGCTTGCCGATGTGTGTCAATACGAGGAGGTAGCCTGGCGTCAGAGATTCAAGGAGTTATGGCTAAAAGAAGGTGATAGAAACATCGCCTTTTTCCATCGATCAGCTTGTGTGCATCGCAACTTCAATTATTTGAAGAGGATTGTCATTGAAGAAAACTTGATAGAAGACTTTGATGTTATGAGGGAACAAATCTGTACTTTCTACAAGAAATTATACACTGAAACATGCAGGTACATGCCTACCTTCTCTGGGATAACTTTTGGCCAGCTGGGAGATGACAAAGCCAAGACCCTAGAAGCGCCTTTCATGGAAGATGAAGTGAGACGGGCAATTCTCGACTGCAAAGGAAATAAAACTCCAGGACCATATGGGTTTTCGTTGGCTTTCTTTAAGGAGAATTAGAACCTCATCAGCCAAGACGTCATGGGACTTTTCTCAGATTTTCACGGTACAAGTCAGTTCGTGAGAAGCATGAACTGAACCTTCATATGTCTCATCCCTAAAAAGAAAGGTGCAGAAAACATCTCAGACTTCCGGCCTATAAGTTTGGTGGGCGCAACATACAAGATATTGTCTAAAGTCCTTGCAGCACGACTCAAGACAGTGATGAGCACGATAATAAGGCCATTCTAGCATGCCTTCGTCGACAGACGACAAACCTTCGATGCAGCTTTGATAGCAAATGAGGTGGTACATTCGTGTTTGGGAAGCAAAGAGGATGGTATAATCTGCAAACTTGATATGGAGAAGGCTTTTGATCACATCTCGTGGAGCTACTTACTTGAGATACTCAACAAGATGGGATTCGGGAGATGCTGGTGTCAATGGATCTGTTGGTGCATATCCACCCCTTCTTTTTCTGTCATGGTCAACGGGTGTGCCTCGGGTTTCTTCAAGTCAACAAGGGGTCTTAGACAAGGCGACCCTCTATCCCCCTTCTTGTTTAGTATAGTGATGGAGTTGTTAAGCGGCTTATTGATCAAGGCATCTGACGTTGGCCTTGTCAAGGGGCTGGGGGTGGGAAATCGAGGACCGTCTACAATAACCACACATCTTCGATGCATCCTCATGTGGTTTGAAGCTATATCGGTTTTACATGTCAATTTCTCAATAAGCGAATTAATACCAGTTGGCCAGGACGAGAGAGATCATTACCTAGCATTGGCACTGGGATGTAAAGCTGGTAATCTCCCAATCACAGACTTAGGATTACCGCTTGGAGCTCCGAATGGTGCGAAGGAAATTTGGTGCCCTATCATCAAAAAATTTGAGAAGAAGCTAGTTGGATGGAAGAGGGCCTATTTGTCAAAGGGAGGAAGGCTTACACTCATCAAGGCAACATTCGATAACCTCCTAGTGTATTTCATGTCTCTTTTTCCAATGCCCAAGGAAGTTGCGAAGAGGTTGGAGTCTATTCAGGCTAGGTTCCTATGGGGAGATGGTGAGAACGAAAGGAAATACCACCCGGTGAACTGGGACACAGTGAAGCAACCAAAAGATCGAGGTGGCTTCGGAATAAAATCCTTAGCCCACTTCAATGAAGCTGTGCTAGGGAAATGGTTGTGGAGGTTCAATACTGAGATAGATCGGTTTTGGCAAAAGCTTGTGGAGGCAAAATACGGGATGGAAGGCTCGAGATGGATAACTCCCATTAGAAAGGAACCTGTCGGTACAAGCTTGTTGAGGAAGATAGTCCGAGGGTGGGAGAAATTCAATTCGAATACGACCATTAAGGTAGGCGACGGTGCCAAAACTCTTTTCTGGCTTGATATGTGGTGCGCGGATATTCCCTTATGCCCGATGTTCTCGGAAATCTATGCTCTAGCAAGGGAGAAGAGCGCGTTCATTCAGGAGGTATGGAGGGAGGATGTGACAGGAAGAATATGGGATATCCAATTTAACCGGAATGCACAGGATTGGGAGCTTGATTCTTTCGTAAGCTTCCTAGATTTCCTGTACAAGCACAGACCTGGCAAAGGAGAGGATAGACTATGTTGGAAGGGAAGTAAGTCGGGCCACTTCACGATCAAGTCATACTACGAGCTCCTTATACCGGTCAAGGGCAAAGAAGACTTCCCTTGGAGACAGATATGGCAGAACAAAACTCCTACAAAGGTATGATTTTTCGTGTGGGAGGCGGCATGGGGACGCATTCTAACTATTAATAATTTGAGAATGCGAGGGAAGATCATGATTAATCGATGCTTTCTTTGCAAGGAGGGGGAAGAATCGGTTAATCATTTACTTCTCCATTGTTGGTGGACGTCGAGGTTATGGGCTGCAGCCTCGGCACAAGCAGGGGTAGAGTGGGTAACTGCAGCAACAGTTGACCAGGAGCTCAAAGCCTGGCATGGGATAAGAGGGATCCACAGGAAGAACAAACTTTGAAGAATGCTACCTCTCAGCATCTTTTGGGTTGTCTGGAAGGAGAGGAATAGAATAGCTTTCGATGGAGTAGAGTCGCAAGATGACAGATTTATAGAAATGTGGCTGAGAGATATGTATTTTTGGTATAGCCAAGGATAGTGGGAAGGTTTACTTAGCATGTGAACTTGCTGGTTTTTTTTTTGTGCCAAGTTCACGCTCTTGTTGTACAGCCCCATTACTTTTTGTACATGCTTTGCACCGCCTTGGAGCGTTATCAATGGAAATCTATTTAACACTAAAAAAACAAAACAGTAACTGGCTCTAAGTTAGCTACCTGCAAAAGTTTTATCTGAAACAATGGAGAAGTGTTAGTCCCCCCTTCGTAATTATTGCAAGAAAGGCATATATTTCGACTCCCTTGAATTCTCGAGTATGAAATATCACCACAACTATTTATCTTATGGCTGCTCCAATCTGGCAGGCGGAGGAGATGGCCCAAACATTTAGATAGAGAATAGCTCAGGCAGAAGCTATGGCTCGTGTGGACATGCTGAGATTCCAGCCCGAGGTGGTTACTGCCATTTATTCTAATATGCGGCTTTCACCTGCCAATATCTTTTGCTTTGTCATGCATTATGTGAGATGATGAATAAGCACATAGTTCTTTCCTTCCACCTTCAACGGTTTTGAGGTTTAAGATTTGAGAGAGACTCAAGTGCAACAATGTCCAGCCGCCCAATAGCAAATTGACATGAGCTAGTTTTGGTGATGTGGTCGTGCCAAGTGGTGACGCCTAAGTGGCTGCCATTAATGGTGATGTATTAATAACTGACACATGTTAATTTTTTATTGGGCGGCTGTACCGCGCAGCGATGCCACGTGGTACCACCCCTCCACCTGAGGGTCTTTTTTTAGATTTGCATTTTATTTTATTGGATTGCTACATTGCTACCCACTTTTGTCTGTCTGTTGCTTGATTATTTACAGCATCATCGCTGCTCTTGCAGAGCGGATTGACTCTTAGCTCCGATGGAATACTGGGCCCGCTTTTGTCAGAAAACTTGCTAGCTGAAGGCCTGGACTTGAGCGATGTCCCCCTATGCTGATGATTCGTGATCGGTGGGGTTTTTTTTTCCTTGGTTGGGCCTTCCAGATATGGTCCATGACTTGTTAAATTATTTCATGTTTAAAAAAAAAAGAGTTAAAGCTATCAATCTTACTGTATAATTCATCAAGAGCTGAATCAAATGTTGGAAATGTTAAGGACATCAATCTTACTGCATAAATTCATCGAGAACTGAATCAAATGTTGGAAATGTTGGAGCTCTCAATCTTGAGAAAGTCTTCAGTGAAACGGTCATATCACGTAAGCAATGCTGACGTGGTATATCCGTCCAATTAGAATTCACCATTTATATATCTTTCTAATTAGGGTTCACCATTTATTAGGTTTTTTTAATGTTTGTTTACCATTTATATATTATTTCCATTTAAAGTTCACTATTTATTTTAAGATTTTTTTATATTTTTAACAATATTTTAGGATTTAATTATCATAACTGTATAATTATTAATTACATATCAGTTCCTTATTGGACGGATATACCACGTCAGCACTGCTTACATGATATGACCGTTCCACTGAAGACTTTCTCCTCAATCTTAGTGTATAATTCCGATTAATTGTTATGTTATTATTGTAGGGTGTAATATTTCGTTAGCTAGCTTTCGATTTAACAAGAATGAACTAACCATGAATCGATACTTAGGTTGATCGGTTAATCTCGATACTTCTTACAAGTAATCCTGAGTTTTTTTACGTGAATTGTCTTAAGGCTATCCTAACTATAGCGTGATATCGACTATCTCTCGCGAGCTCATTTACTCTTCGAATCGATCTAATTGGCGACCAATCAATTAACAAACATTAAACACGAGAATAATATAAATAATATTAACAAGTATTAAATATGAGAGTAGTATTTATAACATTAAGACAATCAATCAACATTTAGAAAAAGACACGAAAATTAAGAAATTGGAAGGAGCTCCATTACTCAACCTGGAAATTAGGAATTAGTTCATCATCGAATTAAAGAACAATATCAAGTATAAATTCAATTACATCACCAATCAAAATAAAAGTAGAAGGGAATAAAACACTCTTGATCAATCTGAAGTCGATCTCTCATCCTCGAATTGTCTTGGAGCACGTTGTCCTTCTTCTCCTTGAAGCCGTGAGTCTTCGATTTCTTGGCAGCAAATCTTTAGCTTATTTAAAACTCGTCCCTTCATGAGCTAAGAGGGCGAGTTGCATATTTTCCCTTACGCGCATGCACGCCTTCTCCTTTTTTTTTTCCAATGCTTGCTTTGATTATTTATGAATATCTAAATGAAGGGATTTTTCCGTACATGCCTGCATTATTTAAATGAGGATAGTAGGGGGCAAAAGTGGTATGAATCGATTGCTTTTCTTTAAGTAAATGATCAGATTCCGGCTTTCATGGACCCTTTTTTCAAGTCCAAAAAAGCCATACCATGAACTATTTGGTGTCATAAAAACAACCGGTTTGGGTGATTTTTTCGGACATTAACTTTTAATATAGTTATGTGAAAATTAGTATTTCAATTCAACAAATTCAAAAATTCTACTAATTTGTATTAAGGAAAAATAATAATTCCTGGCAGCCCATGTATATTTTATAAAGGCCAATCTAAAATTCATATCACTTTATTTATTTGGACAAGATTCTATTATTTCTTAGTATTTTATACTAAAAACTATTTGTACTTTTTAACTCATATTTAGGCAATGCATGATCCGCCAGTTTTCGAGTCAAACCTAAAAAATCGACTGAATTTTATGTAAAATTTTAAAAACTAGATTTCTTTTAGGTTGGGCTTGATCAGTTTTTCAATTTTTTAAACTTATATCCTTACCAAAGGGGGTTGGTCCGAGTGGTAAGCAGCTCGGCACCGCTTAAGGAGATTTCGGGTTCGAAACCTACCGTACGCAGCAACCCTCTTTGGGAGCCTCACCCGCCATTGCCAGGCGTGCGACCCGGGGCGACCAACGGATTAGTCAAGAGATGCTTGGATACCGTGGCTGGCGACCAAAAAAAAAAAAAACTTATATCCTTAAAATAGTTGACCAGTGAGACTCTCTTTAAATAAATAAGAATTGTATTTTATTAAGGGATAATAACTGCGGGAGTTTTATATATTTGTCTTTTTGGCAGTTGAGTCCTATATGTTTAAAAATGGTTAATTCAATCTTATAATATCAATTTTGTTATACTTTCGGTCAGAATCATCATCATTTTACTAATGTGGATTTTGCACCGTTAATGGTCACGTTAATGAAATAGGTGACGATTTGAACTGAAAGTATAATAGATTTGATCTTATAGGGAACTCAACTAGTCATTTTGAATCATATGGGACTCAATTACTAAAAAGAGCAAATATATAGAATTTCCAATATCATTTTTATATTTTATTAAATTCACCATCCCATATTAAATTCCCGTTCCTCACACTTGCTTAGTACCGTTTTAAATCTTAAATTGTTCACTTTCTACTCGTGGCCTTTGCTTTTCTTCCATCTTCATCTTTAACAATATCCAAAAAATAGAAGAAGCTCGTCGCGAAGCGCGAGTTAGAACCTAGTGTTGAAGAAAATCCCACAAATATCACAAATATCTCCACTTAATTATTCCCACAACACATTCTATCCCCATAAAATATCTTTCACAAATATTTCTTTTCTCATGGAGTGAATAGGATGGTATTCTACTTTTGACCATCCTAATATCTGGGAAAACATCCATATCGAATTCGGCATCTTCAGGAAATAAAATATTTCAAGAAAATCCTAAAATATGGTGTGGACAGCAGGTTGGATCCCGTGGCACTTGCTCTTAGCTTTGAGGGGTCGTGACCCACATGTTACTCTTTTTGCCAAAAGGGGGTCACGACCCTCTCCCTATTTCCTTATTTTTCCTCCATTTTGTCCACCTTTATTTTATAGTTAGGGATCTACCTTTTTGGCTCGGTTGGTTTTTAAAATAAATACCTATATAAAAAAAATTTAAAGCACTAAGATTCTTGAAGAAACCAGGAATTAAATCAGTTTGCTAAATTAAATCATGCATCAAAATCATATAAAACTCCATAAACTAACGTAAACTTAAATTCGATAAATACGCACCATCATATAATTAAGGGACAAAAATTTATCTAGCACTATTTGAAGATGTAATTTCAAAAATAGCACCAATTTGTAAATGTTTATAAAAATAGCACTACTATAAATTACAATTTAATAACTTTTTAAAAAATTCCCATAATACCCTCCCATTCCTAACCCTAATTTTCCCCTTCCACCTCCTTCATTCTCCCGTTCATCTTCTTCTTCTTCTTTCCCCTTCATCTGCTCTTCATCTTCTAGCTCTCTCTTCTTCCTTTCTTCCAAGCACCTGAGCTACTGCCTGAGACCCCGAGCATCCGAGTCGAGCTGGTGCCCGAGCCCCCGAGCCGAGCTGGTGCCAGAGTCCCCGAGCCCCTAAGCTGTTCTCTGTTCTTCACAGCTCCAATGGCGTAGCGAGCGCCTCCCTCTCGCATTGCGGCAGCTCCCCAGGTTAATGGGCAAGGTCGCGGCTGAGGAGGGGCGAGAACAGCCCCAGACCCACCACTCCGTCTCCGTCACATCCGAGCTGAGCCACAACCCCCAGATCCGTTGTGGCTGCATTCAGAGGTGGGGGTCGTTTGTTTCGATTTTCGGGTGTTAACTACGGAATGCGTTTCATTTGGTTGAGCCGATAGATGAATGTATAGTTTTGTTCTTCACTGGGTTTTGAGGCGGCCGACATTTTTTATTTTCTGGAGCTTGAGTTCTTCTCAGCAATGGGACTGCAATCCATTTATATTTTTTGGGGCCTTCTTGAGTTTGTGCAAGGTTTTGTTTGCCCAAGTTGAAATTGCCAAAAATAATGCTTAGAATTCTTTAGCTAACCAAAAGATGTCAAATGTTTGATCGGGTAAAGCTAGAAACGATAGATGGAACCTTTCACGGAATTGAGTAGAAAAATATATGTTTTGATGGTCCTTTTCGATTCTTTTCAGCACAATGCGTAGAGAATTCGGCTAGTCATTTGGCGATCCGTTCTCATTTGAGGTGATGAAGTTTCGTGGAGGAATCATTGTTATCCCTCCATAGAGTGCTTATCTCTTGCAGAAAGTTCAGAGTGTTAACCATGAAAACGATGCTTCATTCGATCTTGCCTTGGTGGGTTGTTCTTGGGAACTGTCACCCTCTAATTAAGGTGATGCATTCAGACAAAGCTTTCATTCCTTCGGGGTGCAAAACACAGCAAAGGAGTAGGAGGCCGGTGAACGGAGACTTCAGGAGTTGATGAGTTGATGGAGGAGGTGAAAATGCTTCTAATGGAGAGCTGTTGTGTTTATTGTTGGTGTGGCAGTGATTTTGTCCTCCTTTTTGAGTCTCTGATCTGTTCATAGTCATACACACAAATTTTGTTCTATAAGATCATGTTATGAATAAGACTTTTTCAGATCCTTGTTTTCTACCAATAGAAAAGTGTTGAATTTGATGAGTAAGATCGAATATAGTGTTGAATTTTTCAGATCCTTGTTTTCTACCGGGGTTT
>JAOYND010217650.1:0-14399 GCA_025802135.1 Lagerstroemia fauriei
TTTGAAATATTAACTAAAACTTTTTCTAATCACTTGCATGATTTACTTTTATCAATTTTATTAGATAATAAAATCTCATTAAATAAGAATACGCTGCATATGAATCGGGAAAAAAATCATAAATTTGTTGAGATCTCAACGGCCCGACAGGATCTACTTCTTCAAGCCAACCGAGCACGGCTCAGTTAATTCTTAATTGTTTGAATAAAATCTGGCCACTTCACCAAAAGAAAAGAAAATGAAAAATAAAACAAAAAACTGCCCATCTGATACCCAAGTGGGTCCCAGATTTGCGACCAGGGGACAACTAGCAGATTTCCGGCCCAATTAGTCAGCTCCACGTGGTCACCATTGTTTTGCCAAATTAACTACTCTGCCTTTGTTTTTCCCCCCTTTTTTGCATTTATTCTTCTCATTTTATAAGCGCAAATAAATTCAATTAATGGAGAATTACTGTAAAATTGAGATAATTATTTACCTAACAATTCAATATTAAGTATTTCAAAATTTTCACGAGGTCTTGCTGCATGGTTCACAATCCTTTTGATGATAAAGGAAATCTATAAATTTAGTAAAATGATAGAAAATAAAGATAAATAAGATGATGGATCGAATTTAGAACTTCTATATTGTTAGCGAAAGTCTTATACCAGTATATTAAAACTATCTCTTTTTCCATAACCAACCTTAATCAAAGTGAATTTTTTTCCCTCTTACATTTCTATTACTTTAAACAAATATGCAATTAATAATTATAACTCAGTTAAACGTGTTACTCCAAAACTGGGAAAAAATATACCTTTTTTTCCCTGGTTGTTTACCATCCCAAATTCACTTTTTTGAAGTTGTCTGGATAAACGAAAAAGATTTTGAAATGCGTTTCTTCACTTGCAGTAAAACATGTGAAAAAGTATATATATAGTGTGCCAGATTTGGTAGATGAACCGATATTAATTAATTTTTCTACTTTTATATTTATTTATTTTATGCAAAAAGAAATATTCAAAAGAAAAAATTAAATTATAAAAAAAAATTATGGAGGGGTGCCAAGGGAGATGCACATGCCCCAGTCAATAGTCTCTCACAAAGCCAGCAAAGCAAGATGCTGTTTCGATGACAAGAAAGTTCAAAGATGTTTCATTCTTTTCTCTCTTTTTTTTCCCTTTTTTTTTGCTTTTTGTATAATAAATAAAGCTATAAAAGTAAAGATCCTACTTAAATCTAAAAGGACTTTGAATCATTTTATTCCTATATCATGGTATGCCTATGGCACCTAATGTTCTATCAGCAAACACACAGACAGAAATCGATGCTTCTTATAAATAACTTTGCACTATTAATTACCTCTTATCCAATAGTAAAATTATAAAATAAAATGAGAAAATGAGAATAGAGATATGAAGAAAGATGCAAATGTTGTTAGTGTAAAAGTTACAGCAACTAGAGTACAACAGGGGACTCAAATGCTGCATAAAAATAATCCGTAAAACTTATTTATGAGTTCTGAAAGATAATCAAATTAGAAAATAAATAATGAAATAATATATAAAATGCATCTAGAGAATCTCAAGGATATAATCAATATAATTTCAAACAATTTATTTTTTAAATATAAGAATAATAGCCTATTTCCAAAAAAAAATTCCGGTCAAGGTCGGGACTGAGGCCCAAATGCATTAATAAAACGTTAAGCTATACAAAAGCGACGTATGGTGGTCTAGTACAATCACCAAGCAATAAATGTTGGACGGTCATTGGACAAGCATCTAGTCTATTTTTAAAATTTATATATTACAAATTTAAAAATGGCAGTGACGAGATTTAAAAAATCTGGACTGTGACATCTACAAGTGAAATTGTAAACTTCATTCTTGATAATTAAACCTAAAATATCTATGAATCAACGTTGCTGGAAAATTGACTCAAGCAAATAATGAATATTGAGAGAAGGCAGAAGAGAAGTAAACAAACGATATATGTGGATCGTGGATAGTGCGGAGCCATCCGTACGTCCACAGGTAAAGGAGGAACGAAAAGTTTAACTATGAATGTCAACAATAACGGAGTACAAAGATAAGGCTGTTAAAAAAAAATACAAAACCGGATCGAGCAGGTTAACCGAACAGAACCGAATAAAAAATAATCGAATCATTCAAACCGGTTCGCTAACGGTTCAATTTTTTTGCTGAGAAGAGGTTTGGTTAGTTACTTGATATTATTGGTTCGGTTAATTGCGGTTAACCGAACCGAACCGTTTTCTAATTAATAATAAAATAAAATTAAAATATACAATTTTAAACAAAAATATATGTTTTACTTATTTTTTACGGTCCGGTACTGAACCGAACCAATTGTGCTTTTACAGTGAATTTTATTTATTTAAATAAAAAACTGGTTAACCGAATCATTCAAACCGGTTTTAAACAATTTGATTTTTCCTTCCTCAAATGATTACGGTTCAGCCCCTATACTGCCGAATCAAAGCGAACCATGCCCACCCCTATACAAAGAGGAACCCGAACTCCAACTTTCTAATAATTCAGTAAAATGAGACCTCTCTTAGGTTGAATCCTAACTTAATCCATACCACAGGCCACCCTTGCACCCCAAAACAAATCAGTGTCAAGATCAAGCTTCGTCCCAGCGGCCTGAATCCTTTTCTTTCATCATAGATTTGCTTTGGGGACGCACAAAGTTTTAATCGGATTATAGGCTTAAACTTGGCTGCTAGGTTCTTTATCATCATGTTTGCCATATTCCAATGAGTCTTAATCTTCTCAACTCGAACATTCCTTATAGTTATAACATCACGAATAAAATGATATTTTACATTAATATATTTTGTTCTTTCATGATGCATTTGATTTTTGGTCAGATTTATGGCACTTTGACTATTATGATAGACAATAGTCATACATTCCCTCTTTCATGACGGGCTCCCCAAAAAAGATTTTCAATCAAACAACTTCCTTTATTATTTTAATGACTGCTATATATTCTGTCACTGATTCATAGTTACATATCTCGTAATAGATTGATACCGACCATCATACAGGGGGGCTAGATTAGGATGATTATTGGCTGCTAGATTAGGATGACTATTGACTGTCTGAGGCGAAGGCTGCGCTCATTTCCGTGGAGGGCTTCAAAATTAATGAGCGTCTCGATTTCATATGAAAATCAAAATTTCTTTTCGTTGGAAACATCCAAAATTGACCCTCGTAAAGTGTGATCGGAAAAGGCACCTCTTCTTGTCTCTATCCACCCAAGTTGTTCGGATGTCTTCGAGTGATGCTCCTCCTCATTTATTCGGAGATCCTTATTGGAAATCACCTTCCACGAGTTGAGTAGGCGGAGAGGGACTGAATATCGTCTGGTCTCATGGGGGACCATATCATTCATTAATTTAGAGTTGGAGAGTAAACTATGAAAAATACCTGAAAATGATTTTGTAAAATGTTCACTTATAAATCTAAGTTTATTTGTTAATCTAATTTATATGAGATTCAATCCTCAACATATGTATTATGTCCCCATATTTTAATATGCCCTTAAATACCCTCCCTAAGCAATTATACTTAAGTTGGATATTTTTCTTTCGATCACGGGTAAGAATGGGAAAAATACCACAACATGAACCCTATTCTTCCGACGTCGGACTAGCATGTGAGTTGGACTTTTTCTTACATACTCGACAAACTAGCCTCAGGTCAAGCATTTTTTTCTTCCGGTCTTGGACTTAACTATGCCACAAGTTCTACACTCGAGCCTAGAACGGTATGAGTTGTATGATAACCTACTCCAATACAATGTAAAATATTCACCTTAACTTATATGAGACATAACTTTTTTTCACCTAAAAATATTGTAAGGGAGCAGATTCTTGGACTTAACTATGCCACAAGTTCTACACT
This sequence comes from Lagerstroemia fauriei, assembly GCA_025802135.1. Classification (NCBI taxonomy): domain Eukaryota; kingdom Viridiplantae; phylum Streptophyta; class Magnoliopsida; order Myrtales; family Lythraceae; genus Lagerstroemia; species Lagerstroemia fauriei. Next base: position 3,915 of record JAOYND010217650.1, read on the forward strand.
CGAGCCTAGAACGGTATGAGTTGTATGATAACCTACTCCAATACAATGTAAAATATTCACCTTAACTTATAAGAGACATAACTTTTTTTCACCTAAAAATATTGTAAGGGAGCAGATTTTAAAAGAAATTACTGCTGGGGAGATTCCAAACTTAATAGGCGCACTTCTTCCCGCTTCATAAAAAATCGAGACCTATTCAATGGGCCAAAACAATATGTACAAATATGTAACCACTTCCCTCAAATTGAGAACTGTCCCCCTTGTCAAGTACCTTTGATTTATCTTCTTTTCTGTTTTTTTTTTCTTTTGGGAGCTGAATGTACCTTTGGTTTATCTTGGCAATGCTTTGCTCAACTTTGGTCAATTAACATCTAGCTGTAACCATGCGATTCATAACTTTTTTAACTTGTTCGCTTCTAGATTCTTAAGCAAACCAAAATCATCACTTCATTCATCTACTCCATTAATGGCTTCAAAATACTTAGATAAAAATAGGTTATATTTTTTTTATCGGTAGATAAAAACAGGTTATATAATCTTTTGCAATAATCAATCTTTTATAATTGTACATATCTTATGGCGATATAGCAAATTTTACCGATGTGTAAACTTATTGATTGGTCCACAATAAACATAAATATCTTGGTTCATCTAAATTTATAGAGATTATCAGACAAAAAAAACATCTCTAATTATGATTGGAGATTGATCTCTGCCATCTGGATGGCGATCTTGTTTAAGGCCAGCACTGGCATAGTCCGGTTCCATATATGGAGGCTTGCAGCCGCCCTTGGCTGGTGCTACCGCACGGTGAAACCATTTATATCAGGCTTGGCGCCTCCGAGAGGGCAGCTCAACTGGTAAGCTGACACCAAGCAGTACGCCAGCAAATGGGTTTGAATATCTCGGAGGATGGTATCTGGGGATTAATGGCGGGCCCCAGGCCGTACAATACACCGTCCGGTGGACTAGTCGGGAATCGTTGTCACTCCGGTGGCCGGCCCGAACACCATCGATATCAAAAGAAATTTATATCAGGCTTGGCAACCTATTTCGTGCAGATAGGCAGGAAATAATGTGTCTTTCACATGTTTCTAACATGTCTTTCACATGTTATAAAGGCATGACATCATTTATTTTTTCACATCCTTTACTCATAGGACACTAATCCAATAGGTTAAGATGATATATGATGGTTTCAATTCTCTTATATTTCTATCTTCATGTGCTAATAACATATACTAGTTAGGTGCTTTACAACATTGTTTCGCAATAACTTACCATAAACCGGATAATTTTTGGGGTACTAGGATGAGGGTGGACTACTTGATCACGAGTTCCACAATCAGGTTTTAATAGCTAACCATGCGTTGAACTCTTTTTCTATACTAACCACGAGACATGCTTTTTCTTCTGTACTCGGGCTTAATGATATGAGTTCCATGCCCAGGCCTAAGAACGTGTAAGTCTGGATGGTAGCATGCTCTAATACGATATGAAATATCCATTTTAGACCCACATTTAACCCAAACATTAACAATTTTATATCTGTTGAATTATTTGTTATGAGTGAACTATTGGCAAAATAGGCGACTAGGCCTATAGAGGGCAGCCGAAATTGTGAGTTTATGTCAATGAAGGACTACCGGAAATGGGTCCATGTTTACATAAGAGATTACTGTTATCAGATGCTCATATGTTATATTATTTTAATGGGCCTTACAAAAGACTAGACTCATTTCCACCAAAAGCCTAAGCTGTCATATGGTGGTACACAATTATCTTATAAACTGATTATTGTCTTCTTATATGACAGATGTATGATCTAACACCCCTCTCATGCGTAGTGTGTCAAGGGGCCTAGCCCAGCTCTGATACCACGTCGAGTTTAGTGTTGTGTTGAGTTGTAGAAGCGAATCGTTTGGGAAGTTGACAATTTGGGCAGGGAGAAGACTGTAGGAGACGGATCGAGGCTTACATTTGTAAGAGACTACTGGAGATGGGTCCGGGTTTACATCAGTGGTTGTCATATAATCAGACGCTCATATGTTTTATATTATTATAAGAGAGTGGGTCAGCTTGCACTAAAAGTCTAAGCTATTAGATGGTGGTACTAAATTATCTTACAAACCCATTATTATGGTCTTATATTAATAATGTGGGATCTAACATCCCTTCTCACATGTAGTGTGTTAAGGAAGGGGTTTAGCCATGCTCTGATACCATGTTAAATTTTGTGTGTTGTGTGAGTGGACCGTTGCCTAAGTCGGTGAGAAAACAACCAAAGACAGGTACGTGTTGTGAATAAAATGTTGAATTATTTGTTGTGAGCGGACCATTGACAAAATAGCTGACTGGGCCTAGAGAGGACTGTCTGGATTGCGGGCTTATATCAGTGAAAGATTACTGGAGACAAGTTCGAGTTTACATCAGAGGTTATCGGGGTCAGACGCTCTTGTGTTATATTATTGTTAGTGGGTCTTATATGAGACCGGGCCTATTTCGCCCAAAAGCCTAACTTATGGTGGTGGTAGCTAATTATATTATAAATCCATTATGACTCTCTTATATGACTGAGATAGGATTTAACCATACCATCTCGAAATTATACTGTGTAAAGATTAGAAGGAATTGTCAGAGAATTTCAGACAAATCTATTGCAAATACCACCATTCACTTGTGTAAAATGTTATATCATCTCAAAACTATACTATGGCTATTTTCCTTTATATTTTGAGCCTGTCAAACTAGTTCATACTACTCCAATCCCCTCAAAATAAAATTACTTTTCAAGTCACACTGCGATCTTCTCAAAAAAAGAAGATGAAGTTTCGGTTTAGATAGAATTTGGGTTGATGACGCTTCGGTTTAGATGGTCAATACTTGCATTATTGATAACATTTTGGACCAATAAAAAAAAGTGATAGCATTTTGGATCTAGAGGATAATAGTTTCTTGCAGCCCAAGTGCTGGGACTGCTCCTCTAGGTGATCTCATTTTCCCTCATGTCCTTAAAAATGGTACGGATTGGATTCAGCTTCAGCTTAGTGCTTCCCTTTATTTATTTAATAGGTTGACCTTGACTAGGACAGTTGAATTCGACCCCTTCTATATTTTCTATTTATTAATAAAAGTCTCCATTTTTTTAATTTCATTTTATCTTTATCAATCCATGAACCTCTCTTATAACGAAGGAAAAGAGCCGGCTTCCTTATTGATAGATCATGTGTCCTTTTTTATTGTCATGGTAAGACCATGGCATACGTGGGATATCTTAGGTAGGATAGGAATATTAAATAATTACGTCAAAAACACACATCATGTGACTCAGTTTGATATTAACACGTGAAGTGTGCATAATTTTAAGAATTAAATAAATGATATTGTTGAGTTCGGGAAATGTAGAACAAGAGGATAGCAACTGGATAGTATAAAGTGGGTCTTAGATTTTTTGTATCTCTGTTCTTGGGTACATGAGGTCTATATTTACATGAGAAGATACGTGATAATCAATCAGCCTAAATCCCGGGATCTAAGATCTCGGGGGTATAGGCGATACAGAGGAGTGCGCTGTGCAAGGGCGTGGGCTGTCAGAGGTACGGGCGGTCAGAAGTATGGGCATCTCTCTAGGCCTCGCAGACCGACGCCCCCGATGATGGGTTTCGCGGACTTCGTCAGGCTTTCTTCTGGGTCGGGGCGGCCCAGTTACGAGTAGGGGTGTGGGCTCACAGCCCGTACCCATCAGATATGCTGTTGATTTCTTTTAATTCACAAATGACATGTAATTGATCAGCCACGTCCGTAGTATGCTGTAAAGTCTATGAATAATGTGGTCAGCAACTTTCCTCTTGGCCATAGATGAGAATTCGATCACAAACGCATATTCTCGTAACAAACTAAAAGTCAAGAAAGTCGGTTCAGAATATTATAGCATATAATACCCTTTTTCCTCCTTTCCTCTCTTAAATATGTATATGTCTTTCGTAATCGAAAAAAATAACTTAGTACTTATACCTTGATATATTAGGCTCATTTGGAGTAACGAAATTTTTTCACATTCTTCAATTTTTTCTTAATCTATCCTACTGGGCCTCTGATCCTCTCTTCAGCTAAATTTCCACATACCGTTTTATTTTCGGTGTATAAAAAGCACATAAACCTAAAATGGATTAAAATAAAAAAGGAATAAAGGATTATAGAGAGTTCCATTAATTTTAACTGAAACCTGTACATCTTCCTCCCTATTCGAAAGTAGTAGTACTACATGAAAACCCTTTCTTGTACCCTTTTCTCTTTTATTTTCTATTTATTAATTTTATAGTGTGACAACGGACTTGTCCTGTGGCCGAAGGAGAATAAAATTTAAAAGAAAAGAAAGCGCACTAGACTTTGTACTCTGCTAGCTTTTCAGTAGATAATCTCATCTAGTCCTTTGGCAATATTGGCAGGAAGCTCCCATGAAATTGCGAGTCGCTGAGGGAGAACTTGCTCCCAGACTTGGAACGGAAAACGCAATCTAACAGGTCTTTGTCCTTTCTCTTTTTAGTTATTTACCTAGCAAATCAAAGTTGACCATTTAGGAAACAGAATTTTATATATATTGTATACGCGTATGCATGTGCATATATTTGTTTTTATATAAGCAATCATCCCTTTAGGCATTCTGACGATTGTTTTCTTATTTGGGTCCAGTCCTTCTGCTTCCAAAAGCCCCCCAAAACCTCCATCCCAATGGACTCCCCCTCATTAGCCCTGAAACAGGCACACCGCTGCCAGAACGTTGTTGTGATGCGGCACGGTGACCGAATAGACCACTTTGTGGAGTCGTGGATCTTGAGCGCTGCAAGGCTGTGGGACCCTCCCCTGATCGATGCTGGACTCCTCCGGGCCTTCCGCACAGGCGTGGAGCTCCGAACAAGACTTAGGTTCCCGATCAACCGGGTCTTCGTCTCTCCATTCATGCGATGCATTGAGACTGCTTCTGAAGTGGTCTCTGCTCTTTGTGCCACTGGAGAGGATCCTGATTGTGCCACCTTCGAGCGCAGCGTGCCCATTGACCCATCAAAGATCAAGGTCATAACTAGTTTTTCTATATGATTACCAGAGACAATGTCAACTTAGTATTTGAATTGAGTTAGTGAATCCATACTAATAAGGATGGTGGTCTAATAGTTTAAAACTCAATCTAATGTAGTTTATTAAGTTCAAGGTCCCAAATTCGAACCCCTTTTATGCATCTATAAAAAATATTTGCTAGAAGTGTACTTTTATTTTGGGTTTGGAGGACAATGGTTTCTTGAACTTTGCTAGGTCTTTACTGGTACTACAAATGGGGCCAGCGTTCGATGCTGATTGTTCGGTTCGCCTATTATGTTCGCGATTAAACACGAAAACTCAAACATTCTATGGTGGGTGCTTAGATTGTTAATGTTACTGTCCTTCGTTTTCACTGATAGGAAAAAAAAAAGAGGTATTAATGAATCTATCCTTTAATGCTCAACTGAAATCCACAAATTGCTCCGAAATCATCCTAATCTAAAGTTTGATTCAGAAGTTTACATATCTCTTACATATCCATGTTTATAATTTGAACTGTGCAGGCTTCTATTGAATATGGATTATGTGAGATATTAAACCCCATGTCCGTCGGAATGTCTCCCAAGGATGGGGATTGGGGATTCAATCTCTCAGAGCTTGAGCTGAAACTACCAGCGGGCACCGTGGATCCTCGATTTGAACCAGTTGTCCAAGAGGTAGAAACGTTAACATGTTGCTTTGGTTCCCCCCATTTCTTGTAGTGTTCTTGTGCTTACTTCTTGATATTATATACTTAACCGTGGACCAATGCCACATTGCCTACGATGAAATTCAGTTGCCGAAATGGGAGGAGGCGAGATCGGACGGAAGAGCCCGATTCGAACGTGTTATTCACGCCCTCGCCGATAAATACCCTTCTGAGAATCTGCTACTCATCACTCACGGTAGTCAATAGAAGTCATAGACCATTCTGATTTTATGCATCATTTCTTTCAAGCACAGGTCCTCTCATTGTGACCTTACCTATGCTTTTATCTGTTTTAATTTAGTACCCAACGATTGTCCCGATAGATGAAATTTATTATTCTAACATTGTTTTGCTCTAATACGTACAGGAGAAGGACTGAGGGCTACCGTTTCGAGATTCATGAATGGTACGAGAATAAAGAATGTAGAGTATTGTGCTCGTGTGCAGCTTCAGCGAAAGATCACCTTCAATGCCAACGACTCCCACAGCGCTGGGAAATTTGGTGTAATCTCCCATTGCGGCTACGAACTGAGAAAGGATGGTGAAGATTGCTAGCTCTTTCCAGTGGACCTAATTTATAAATTATTGGACCGAGTTGATGTGGTCTACCTTCTTTTCCTTATAGTGAACAATTTACCTGAGATTGATTTTTTCCCCTTGTTTCACAGTTAGAGCCAAAATAAAATAAAATAATCCTTGTTTTTTTTCTCTACTTCAACGAACATCAATTTAATCTGCAATTATCTTCATAGTATTTGAACTTCTTTAATTTATCCTGCTACGGATACATGGAACTCTAAAATGAATGACTTCCCTTCCCCTTTTGTTTTAACGTTGAAAATAAAGGTGTATTTGGTACCAATGAATGGAGTTGTAATATGCTAGAAATAGTTTTTGCTTGGTTTAGTAATATGCAATGAAATTGAATGGGAAATTATAATTCATAATGTGGGATTCAAGAATGGGACATAGAATCATGAGGAGCAACCTAAATATAAATTACATAAACGAGCTTAGATGAATATCAGTTAACAAATAGAACATTTATCGTATTCACACAAAAAAGTTAACAAATAGAATATAAAGAAACTAAAGAGTAATAAACAATATATTTCTTTTTTTAAAGTACGAAGATTTCATTCATCACAATCTTGTGAGAGAGGTTCTGTACATAATTGGAATGGTCCTAAAGTTGATGAAGTTTACTACAGTAAGTTAATGAACATAAGGATATTTGATATGTATTTGCTAAAATAAAACACAAAATTTTATAAGCACTGTTAACTTTTATAATCTGGAATATTAACATTCTAAAATCAACCAATAATTTTTTTAAAATATTATTTTTTTAAAAAAGCTTTTTTATTTGATATGCATTTAGCGGTGACGGCTGGGACGGAAGGTTCGATTTTATGTAAATTCGTAGTCTTTCAAATTTCCAGTATCCATATGTATTTTAAATTTTGTCATTTCATTTATTTTGATTATTATTGATTATAAGGAACCAGCCCATAATGAGAAGTCCATATCAAATTATCTGTGAAAGTTTCTACGGATTAGGCTGTAATTAAGCCCAAATTCGGATAACCGATTTCAAACCAATGAATGTTTCAACCAAACGATGGATTACGCATTCCATATGTAATTGAGCTGGAAATGAACGGCCATTCATGGCTACCAAACGAATCGTTAGTGAATTAGACTCTGGCTGAAAAATTGGTTCTCATAGAGCACTTGTTAAATTCATAAAAATATTTTATCATTCTTGAAGAAAAGAAACAAAACATAAATATTGGTTTGTGCATATTCAATTATCTTTTCTTTCTTTTAATTTATCAACGGTGTCTCCTTTTGAGCTTTCCAATAGTTATTTATATAAACTAGGCTGAGGACCTGCACTTCGCAGCGGAACGTGCATTTTTTACCTAAAATTGGAGGTAGAAGATAGAGACAGATGAAAGGAATAAAATCATAATAAGATCAAACAATAACATCACACAAGTTAAATGTAGAACTTAGCTAGGCAGCCACTTGGGGCTGGGCCTTTTGTTTTTTTCCACTCACACTTAAAGGGATTAAATCTCTTTCATCTTATCCTTGTCTTGAAAGTGGCACATTTCAAATAGAGTAGTTTTGAAAATTAATGAGACCTGAGTCTGCTTACAATTACAGCAATCGGTAAAAAGAAGAAGACGGCATGACTTGACTAGTAGAGTGAGAGAAGAGGTGGATATTTTCTCTCTGAGTGGTATATTAAATCTCAAGTTAATATCATCCATAAGCAACTTCGTTTCCCCCTTATAAATGTTTATTTATTTAAATGTTTGTATCAGCTACTCTCTTTTTTTATGTATCAGCTACTCATATGTGTGTATTGGCAGCTTGGCTCTTAGTTTATTCAAGCAGGACCATAGGTTGGCTCTCAGAAGTTTTGCCATTGCTGGAGCAATGCCAAGTGTAATTGTAGCATCACCTGCACTTATCCCCATTCGAAAGGCATCAGGCTTTGTCAGAAGGGTCTTGAGTATAACGAAAATCTGTAAAGAAGAGTAACAGAGAAGAAAAAACTATGGTGCTAGATATTGCTATGAAATTAGAGACATGGCTTGAAATGAACTGAATATTTGAAATGCAAGTACTCCTCTAGAAAAAAAAGTGAGAAATGTATATCAAAGGAAATCAGTATTTTTCCACTTGCATCACGAAAGAATCAAATGGAGCTGTCCAGAAAATAAGGTGAAAAACAAAAGTAGATCACCTTTTTATCTCTGTGGGACTTTCCCTGAGACACCATGAATCCACTATCAAACTTCCGAAGCATTACTGGACGTGGAAAAGGATAGTATAAGCAAGTCAATGTGCACAAGGTAATAATGTTTTTTTGTAGGAAAAGAAATGCCTTCACAACTATTGTAATGTTAATCGGATTGCATGCATACACATCAAATTTGTCCCAAAGGGAACATGCTTGCAGCAAATCCTTTGGTGAGATCAATTTTGCGCAAAAAAAAGCATCAAGAATCAACAAAATATAAACGTAAAAAATTCTTAGGAATCAACTACAGTAGAGAAACTGAGCAGTACCTGTGCCTCCAACTCGATTGAAAAGATAGTACATGTCTATAAGGTTGATCATTCCACCGGACCGTTCTAGTGGAATTCTAACAAATCTGCTAGCTAAGAGTTGAAAATATTAATTAAACTCTTGCCCATGAAATTGGAGCCATGCGAGAACATTGCCCATAAATGTAAAGCATATACACGCGCGCGCGCACACACACATACACACACAGATATATATATATATATATATATAACGAATTGTAGTAAAAGGGATTCATATAAAATAATATTACCAAATCCGGCTGACATATGCTACGAAAAAATGTAACTGCAACATTAGCCATAGGAAAAAAAGTAAAAGCTGAAATTTTCAGCAAGATGCTCACACAAATGAAGCTTACATTTCCAAATTGCCAATTTAATTCCATTTAATATAGTCAATAATAGTTGAAACATAATGCATTTTACATCATTGCTAATCTCAAATGCAACAAACTTGATAATATAAAATAAACTCCTTTTAGAACTATCAGTGAATGAGGGATGTGGATGAAGCTAGTAGTTAATGTTACAGAGCCAAAGTGGTACCATATTGCTCAAATTTCTACTAAAGCAAATGAAGCCTGGGACTATGCCAATGCACTTTCTCACACATGATAAAGATAAATAGTTAAATAGAAACTGCAAATATAGGACATAATTTCGTTGACAGAGACATGCGAATACAATATATTGCAAAGAAACAATTAATTAACAAAGAAGACCCAAATCTATTTCTTTTGAATTGGCAATAAGACCTTACTTAAAACATAGGTCCTATGAATATCTTGATAGCCCATGGATCAAGGTAGCCTTTCATTGAAACCATGTAGCTGGCTGTGTAGAAAATTCTTTTATGTCCAATCTCCAGAATATGCAAAACCAGTTTCTTATGCTTTTAAAAAGGAATTTATTACCAAGAGAAAGTCGGACTGATAGCACAAAAAGAGAGAGATGACATGTCGAGACAATTATTAGTGATAAAGAGCTCCAAGACTCTCTTATAACCAAAGATATGATACTAACACTATAACTAATCTTTCATTTCTTCTTTCGAACACATTTCCTCATCATTCGCTGCTCCACTTTGAGATGAACTAGACAGGAATTTAAGCCTCATCATTCGCTGCTCTACTTTGAGATGAACCAGACAGGAATTTAAGCCTCATCATTCGCTGCTCTACTTTGAGATGAACCAGACAGGACTTTAAGCTTCATTTTCACTGCTAGCATCACAATCTCTTTAGCTCTCCTCTGTATGGCTACATTAATTACCAGAATCACAGGAAAAAAACTGTCATTGCAAAGAGCTCAACCAGCAATACCAAATATAATATAAGAGCCTTCCCATGTTTGCTTCAACTCACAGCTTAAAGATGATAGAAAGCCATCTTTTAGAATTTCACTTCAAGCTCAAAGGAAATCTTCATCATTTGCTTCCCATGTGTTATTCTGCTAAGTTTCTTCTTTGGTAGTTGTGAAAAAGAATGTTATGTGAAAATGACCAGCTTCCCATCTACGTGTTGTCTCTCTCTCAATCCCAAGCCCTCCAATTCTCCCAAAACTTCCCCACTACTACTACCAAAAAGCATACATTG
>JAOYND010217843.1:0-14382 GCA_025802135.1 Lagerstroemia fauriei
AAATGGTATGGGATGGATTGCAATGAGTATTTTATCCTTTCAATTCATTTTATTTACTTGATAACATTTGTGAGAGTTAGTTATGTGCATTCCATTCGTTAAGTTTATTTACTTAATTTGGTGGAATGGACATTTCCTAAAAAAGTTTTAAAAATTCTCATTCCACCACTTCTTTCAAGTACATTTCATCTCATCATCTCGATTAATCACAATAAAGCTAATTTTCTATTCGTATTATTTACCTTCTACCCAGACGTAGTCTAGGTATATACTTTTGATATTCGATTTCCTACTTTCCTTGCATTCCGTTACTGCTCTACGTACAGCTAAATGAATACAGTAATTCTTGATTCATTTAATAGAAAAAATCATCTTTGAGTTCGATTTTTTGTGCTACCACGATCTATTTTGTTTTTCACCTATACTCCTCCACCATCTTTGAAACTTGATATCTTTGAAAATAAAAATAAGGTGTTCCTCCACAATTGCTACGGGCATAAAGAATGGCCTTTTAGTCTCATCTCCAATAAGGACAATTACTCCATGAAAAAAATCTTTGATGATCATATTTCACAGTGATGTAGTGAAAGAATGACCAATTAAATTACATTAATAAGTAATAATTATAATAACTGTTCAGATAGTTAACACTAATTTACTCGTTTATCACATTTTGATTGGTGTTTCATATGTAGGATTATTTAAGAATTTCTCATGATTTTTTTTATAATTGTAAAATTTCTCATGATTATAGAGCTAGTAGAATATCGAAACACTACTCCCCATTATTGTCGTCATTGAATTTATAGGAATTTGGACCAATGTCAGAGTATTGATCATCGAAACAGCAAAGATAATAGCGGAAGTAAGAAAAAAGAAGATCATGCACTTACACACGTAGTTCCAAACAACGAGGTCCGTGCTCCACGAACTAAGGAGACTTAATTGGAGATTTTTATCGTATCAAGATGGGGTCCTAAATTCGAACACAGTAGGCAATCTCTCGGTACTCATCACCACACATCCCATCAATCATTAAACCCTAATGTGACGTTTGGTTCGCTAAAATATAATAGATAAGGAATAGAATAAATAGATAGGGTAGGAATAATATGGGGAATAAAATAAATGTTAAATTATATAAAAAAAGAATGTAATTTACTCCATTTCTCAAAAAAAGTAAAACGTTTTAAATTTAAAAAATAAAATCACATAGTTTCATTTTATTTTCAAATTAAACCAACATTTCAAATTTCAAAAATAAAATTACATAGTTTCCTTTTCTTCCCAATTTAAGCCAAATAATTCATCTTTTGAAATTAAAATTGCACTATTTATTTTGCTATTAAATCAGACTAATTCGTTTAACCTGATATTCAATATTTAGGCAACTCATCATTTATAACTTTTTTTTTACGCATGTTAAATGATATTAGAATTTTTTTAAAATTTACACTAATCTTTTATATAAAGTTCTCTTTATATTTTCGATAACTAATATTAATCTTAATTCAAGAGAAAAACATTAAATTAGTTTTAGATAAATATTATGCTAGAATATCACTTTATATTTCAATATATTAGTCAACTTGTCAATAAATAAAAATATATAATTTTTATTTTTCAAAATTGAAGAGTTTGACTTGATTTAAGAATAAAATATAACTACATGATTTATTTTTCAAATTTTAAAAATTTGGCTTAATTTGAGAATAAAAAAGAAATTTCATGATTTTATTTTTCAAATTTGAAATGTTTGACTTTTTTTGAAAAATTGAAACAAATCACGTGTTTTTTTGATGAAATTAACCCTAAAATAAAATGAGGAATAAATAAGTATTGTTTGGTTGAAGGAAATAAAGTGATAGAGAATATAATATTTAAGGATAAAAAGATTAAAAAAATGCCTTTTATGTATGTATATATTTTATTTATATTATTTAAATTGACATTTATTTTATTTTGTGAAAAACAAAATTTTAAAAATTTTAAAAAAATAGAAAGGCATGAACAGTACACGGTGGCACTGTTCATCATCTTCCTCCGGCACTGTAAAGAGGCAGGTTGCTCTCATGCTATGCTTACACTACAAGAAATTTGCCTTATCCATGCGACGTTGTTCTGACGGAAAGAATTGATTTCCGTTAGAATTGAGTTTGCTTGGTTTCTCACGGAAAAAGCCTCGAAGGAAATGCTGGAGCATATGGAATTCTGACGGTTTTACCAACAGAATTTCTTTGAACAAAATCTGCCACAAATCTCACGCAATATGTTTTCTAGCAGACTTCTAACAGACAATTCAGCCACAAATCTAACGGTATCACCAAAAAGCTTTCGTTGCACAAAATCTGCCACAAATCTCACGCAAGATTTTTCCGGCAGACCTCTGTCTGACAATTCAGCGACATATCTAACGAAAACACCAATAGACTTTCGTTGAACCATATCTGCCACAAATCTTATGCAAGTTTTTCCAGCAGATTTCTGTTAGGCAATTCAGCTACAAATCTTACGGATTTCAATCATTAAATAAGTAAAATAAATTGATGAAGAATTATATTAATTATGATATTTGATAGATTTATTTTACAGTACATAGCTGACCAAAATTCAATTGATAATGAATTATAAAAGTAATGAGTTACAGTAATTATAAACAACTAAATAATTATAATAAAACTTGATAATTTCATTCACATATAATGTAATTATAGGTCTTCAACAACATATATACATCAAAAGGGAAGTTTTATACTACATATGTTGATGAAAGGGAAGTTTTATACTACATATGGTGATTAAAAGGAAAGTTCTACACTGCATCAACTAAACAAAAGGATCAAAAGGAAAGTTCTACATTGCATCAACTAAACAAAAGGAAAGTCTTCTAGAGCATGCATATATATATATAGACACTTACTGATGAAAAAGATCAAAAAGAGTCTTCTAGAGCGTATAAATATATACTTATCAAAATGATCGTGCATTGAACAATCATGGCTGGGTTTCGTCATCAGACTCTGCGACATGCTCTTGATTCCCGACATGTTCGGCATGTGACAGTTGATGGTTTATCATTTGTGGTATGTACAGCTCTTGCAAGAATAGATGATGCAACTGTGGTGGTGGTGGCTGGGCCCATGGTTGCGGCTGTTGTAACGGGACCTGAGGCAGCAAAATGCTCCACGGCTGCGGCTGCATGGGGGGCTGACCAAATCCTTGCATCATCCTCCAAGGCTGGGATGAATTATTCATTTGGTCCATCCGCTACATGCACATCATCTGGTTCCGGCTAATGAGTAGCAGCTGCAATTGACCAAATTCATTGATACATCATATGTATGCACACCATATTCCCATAAAACTTTCAACTCGTCAACTAGGGGTTGCAGGAAAATATCAACACCTTGCTTTAGATTTCTAGGCCCGGGGATGATGCATGTGAGAAACATGTATGGTTATGTCATGCAAATGTGAGGAGGAAGATTGTACGATGTGATGATAACAGGCCAGCATGAGTAAGGAGAAGAAGAATGACTAAATGGATTAAATCCATCTGCATATAAACCGAGTCTCACGTTACGTGGCTCAGCTGCAAAATCTGCATATCTGCGATCAAACTCCTTCCATGCATTTCCATCAGAAGGATGACACATTAAACCATCAGCTCTTTGATACTCATTATGCCACCTCATATGAGGTGCTGAATACATAGAGGCATAAAGCCGTTTTTATCGTGGAATGATGGGCATATAATGCATCCTCTTCACTGGGACTGGCTTTAAATTGCTCCTTCCTTCTGTTTGTGGCAAATATCGCGGTGCACCACAAAAGGTACATCTGTCCAAATTATTTGTATGCTTGTAGTACAACATAAATTCATTAGAACAACAATCTATTTGCTTGGAAACAAGTCCAAGTCTGGACACTAATTTCTTGGCTTCATAGTATGATTTGGGGACATGAGCATCTATAGGGGTGCATTCATCAATTAGATGGAGGATTTCATCCATTACAAAAATATTGCCATTTACTGACGGCAAATATCCATCAGTAAAATCATAAAAATCCGTCGGTAAAACACCTTTAGTATTATATTAACGGTCAATAGGGGTTATACCTATGGATATGTTGATTGTCAGAATAGGTAGCGTGGCTAAAACTCTATACTGACGGCGTTATCGTCTCTAAATTCCAAGTTTTTCTTAATTATTATTTTCGTCGCCACAAACTGTTCTGTCAGTATATTATAACTTCTCCTGATAGGTTTTTCCGTCAGTATAGATATGTAAATATAATCATTTTATTGTTTAGTTTTACAGACGCACTTCATCCATCACTAAATGGTGCTTTCCCACTTTTTGTCTTAGCAACAAAAAGAGTCATCAATAAAATCCATAGTATCATCGACAAAAATTTCAGACATTACAAACACATCAGAAAATGTATCATGAAGAGCTACATTTTTATTATTAAAGATATTATTCTTACATAATATTCAAGAAATTACAATAAAGAGTATGTGATAAATAAAAATACATCAGAATTACAACTAATCAAAACAAAGAGACATATGCTCTAATCCTTGTGTTCCTACTATAGTGCTGAAAAAGGAATCTCCCATTGTAATCCTGAAGTCAAATGAAAATTAAAGATTACATAGGTTGACATGTTTCAATATTCATTGACAAAAATTGAAATAGTAAATCCACTTACCTAAACAAAAATAAGTCAAAAACTTGTTCGATGTTCTAAGGTTTCTAGTTTAATCATGCATCAAAGTAAAAATAATCATGTATAAAAAATTGAACGTATAAACTCATTGCTATTAGCTACGCAGGTGTGTGAACCATTGCAATAATCAATATCATCAATGACATGGAATAAGCAGAAAAAGAGAATACAAGAGAACAAATTTTTCCAATTAATATGGGGCTATGATGAGAACGAAATTAAGTCAGTTCAAGTCATATTTCTCTTGAGAAAGAAAATATTGATGGGTAGCTTACAGACAACCGGCAGCTGATCCATCATCTCCATCGATCGGATCAAGTCTAGGAGTTGAAAACCGTCCATGTCAATCATGGAAAATTCAATCAAGACTCAAGACAATGTTGAATCATCCTTCTTTTCCAGCAGCAAACACAAGGCATCCAATGCTCCAGTCGAAGGATCCAGTCAGTCCACATAGTGAAAGAAACGAAGCACTTCTAAAGACTTACGGTTTCAGTCTCATAGACTTAGTTTTGCAGCAGTGCGACCTCTCTTGGATTTCCTAGTGCGGGCACCTGATACGCTGCCTTCTACAGGGTTACCCGTCAATGTGCGTTATTCCTCTATAGCACTGAATATCCATTAGCCTCTTAATATTACTAGCATTCTCCTTATCATGGGAGAAAATGAAAGAAACAAATGCAGACTTAGTGCACATCTCCTATGCTTACTCAATCATGATTCATTAAATATACAAGAGAACAAGTTAACAGTATGCTATCCTCTGATAACAAGAGAGTATCAAGAAGAACAAATTGCACAAAGCGCAAAAAGGCAGATACAACCTAAAATACACTTCAAAGAATCTCTTAGCGCAACAACTTTTACTTAGATCAAAGGATTGCTTGGCAAATAGCCTCAAACAATGAATACGACTAAGAAATGTGCATTCCTGTATTCAGTGCTTCCTTTCACTGGCTGCATGGACTTAACTCGAATACTCAAAATTGGATAAAATGTCATGAATTTGACAGTGCCAAGAAAGGAGACTTCACGTTCTTCCCCTCACTTTTTTCACAGGACAAATGTCGAACACATTAGAGGCAATATTTCAGCCACTAGTGATACTAAATTAGCTTACAAGAACTCGAGTTTACGGACAGAACATGTTTCCAGATTATGCCCAATAGTGTAATTCATGACTTCATTGCGAAGGGACTCGATTTGGAGACCCGTTAGCTCCTTGGTGGGCTTGTTCTCTATGCAAAGATTTGCAAGAATCTGACGAGCGGTAGTGCGTCCGATTCCCTTGATGTTCTGTAGGGCAAAGAGCAGCCCCTTGTTATTGGGAACACATTAGAGGCAACATTACTCAGCCCCTTGTTCTGGGAGGCGAAGAAAACTTACCAACCATCTCCATAATAGAGCTATCCTTAGACATAGTAGTTTTACATTATCAGCATCAGTATTAGAATCCGGAACAGAAGCAAACGAAGAAGCACCTCATCTGTTCAGACATGTGTAAAGAAGAGAAAATAGATAACGCATGACACTTAACTCACATCAGTCTGTTGAGGATATAAACCCTAACATGAGAAATGATGGAAACCAAAGGAAGAGGAAGCGGCCCGAGGAGAAGCGATGGACGGAGGAGAGCAGGCCGAGGAGAAGTGGTGGACAGAGGAGAGCAGGCTGATGCAGGACTGAGAAGAGGAGGCGCGGACCAAAGAGAGCAAGCAGACAGGGGAAAGGAGATAGACAAAAAAGAGGGTGCTGGAGGGAGGCAACAGATGGTCCACGGAGTTGGCGTAAATGGAAGAGCCAGGCGTAGCTCTGATGGTAGAAAAATCAGGGAGAGGAATAGATGAAGGCGGGGGAAGGAGGAAGTTTCAAAACCCTTTCGTGCAGATCGTGAGAAAATAAGTGGACGACTTCAATGCCAGATTTTTCTAATTCATTTTACTGACGAATATTTCTGTCACTATATATATTTTAAAATATTGACCGTCAGTAATTACATACTAAAATGAAAAAATGTAAATATCACTGACAGTTCCCTACTTCTGTCGCAAAAAACTTACCTATACTCACAGAAATTTACCATCACTAAATGGCAATTTTTTTTGTAGGGGGTGCATTCATCAATTAGATGGAGGATTTCATCCATTGCATCTTGGGGAGCATTCCAATCTGACTTTATACTCATCAATCGTATTGAAAGGGACAAGTCGAATGATTTGCACAACCACTCCAAAGGGGTTTCTTCAACTCTTCTAGCATGTCATAAAATTGTTGACACTCCGCATTTAGTTCTTCATTATATATGTTTGCCTGATCGGCAGGGTTCTCCATATGTTCTAGACTCGAACTATCACAGTTGAGAATGTCATTTTCGTTCTGTTCTCTAAAATTGTGATCGCAGTCTTGTGAAGCAGCATCAATCACCATGTTCCGATACTAATTCAACGGATCTTATAATTCCATTTGTGAGGAGCTTGGCCCAACATGATCAATATTTTGCCTATCATCAACTACGGGTGGCGCAGTCTCTCCATGATACGTCAAATACCAATAACTAGGTATGAAACCCCATCGGTACAAGTGACGCCTGATTTCATCCAGAATTAAAAGCTTACCAAGTTTACAGCACTTCAAACAAGGACATCTAATAGTCCCCTCCATTTGAAAATGAGGCAAAGTACTAGGTCTCAACTCCATCCAAAAACTCTTGTGTAATTCCTCCACGATTCGGATATAACCTATTGTACATCCATGTCCTATGTGGAGGGATGTCCATCTAAAATGTGCAAATTATTAGAAATTTTTAACCACAATTACAACATTTCATATTCCATAATAAATATACTACACATACATGTAAATATAATGAATATATAAAGAATATATTTGTTATACGTACTAAGCAAATACACTAATAGAAAAAAACAAAAAATTAATAGAAAAACTACATTCTTACCAATAAAAAAATTACATAACAAATATATAAAGAAAACATACTATCAAAAAACTACTTAAAAAAATAAAACAATAAAGTAGAATTATATTAAGATTCACCACAATTAAGATGAGAAACTAGAAATTATCCTCACTAAAGTGAGAGATCGAAGCAGAGTCTCTTCAGAAACTGTGAGAAAATGCTACTAAATGAAGAAGTTCTCGGTGTAAAAAAATGGAGGATGTGAGGGTTTATATAATCTATTTCCGTCAGATTCCCGTAAGAATTAAGAGGACGGTAGTGTTGGTGCCACTTCAAATTTTTCTACCATATACCGTCAGATTAGAATCTGATTCCGGATTGAAGGAAACCATTTTTTGCCCGTCAGATTTCCGTGCCTTTGTTTTTGGCGGAACTCCAATCACAGCCAGCTTTGATGGATTGGCCACGGAATGATTTAATGTGGGGTGATTTCTGTCTGAATTCTCACGGAAATGGTCCGTGACCAGCTGCTCCCGCAAAGTTCTGACGGGATTAGGCAAATTTATTGTAGTGTTAGCCATGGTCCACTCGGACCTAACACAAGCACCGCTAAACACCACCCAAAGTCCGACAACTCCGAACCTTATAACCAGAACAATAAATCGAGCACCACATCCAGTGTCTTCTCTTTTCAATCCTCCACTCTTATTAAACAACACCTTATGACTACCAAGACTTAGCCCTCGAAGATGCTCCGCTCAATGATAGCCATCGCTGCAATGGGAACGGGGGTTGACTGAGGAGGACGTGGTGCTGGAGGCGAGGCGACGCTGCCCGTGGTTTCTTAGCTGGAGTTCGTGCTGCCCTTCACCGTGTCAAATGCTGTGGTGGTGGAGGAGCTGGAGCTGGGGCTCCGGAGATCTTCCGAGGGGTCGGCAGCACTTTGCTGCATGGCGGGGGAGGAGGAGGAGGGGGTGGCGCCACCGTTGGGAAATGGCTGGTGAGAGAGGAGTAAAAGGCTTATGAAGTGTTGGTATGGGCCTGCAGAATTAAAATAGGCCCTGGGCTTGCCCTACTACGGTTGGGGCCCAAAGTTGCCAACTCTGGTAATATATATATATATATATATATATATATTTATATATATGTAATCGGTGTACAAAAATGACATGAGCCTAGAAGAAGATAGAAGGAAAAAAAATAAAAGGCACAAGGAGTCCACTGGTAAAAATTGGTTTCAAAACATCTTGTTATCTGATCGAGAGTAGTACCAACTGCACAGATCTCTCTTTCTCATATTTATTTATTTATTTAAGATTTAGACGAAGCTCAATTTTCAGAATGGGTACGAGAAGAAAGAAGGATGAAGGGGAATTAGAGTTTGATATGATAATTAAATTTAAGATCTCTTAAATTTAAATTGGGAGCGATTCTATTGCATTTTTTTTCTGTGTATCATATTTATTCAATTTATCAATTCCTTTATTAGCTTTCTCATGAAAGTTGGTCAAGCGGGATGCTCATATTCATTTAGGGGAATTATAAGGATATCTAGAGATCACTATCAAAGACAGCAACGTACTATCTAAAGATATTATTGATTATTTTTATGTTTGAAATGTATTGTTGATTATTATTATTATTTTTTTGCTGAATATTGATTATTATTATTACTACTAGGAAATTCCAGCAATCTAATGATTCGATGGGTTGTCAATGATTAGATTAGCTTACTGTAAATTCCAGCAATCTAATATACGTATGGGAAAAAAAAAATCTTAAATTGTCCTATCTCATAATGATGTGGTGAAGAAAAATAATCAAATTATTTTAATTAGTAATAATTAAGGTAACTGCTCGGATAATTAATACCAATTTACTTATTTATAATATTTTAATTAATATTTTCTCTGATAAAGTGGAATCGCCTGATAATTTCTCATGTAAAGAGCAAAGGCCAAGTAATAGACGGATAATTAAATATAGAATAAATAAAATGAACAAATAGTAGCTGCTGCATTTTAATGTGACTAGAAGTTTATATCACTTAAATAAAGTTTCGGAGTCAAATTTTATAAATAAAGAAAATTAATAATTAAAATATTTCTTTTTTTTTTCATTTATGAGCTGAATAGGCTTGAACTCAAATTCGTCGGGACAGGACTCATTGAGTTTTTTTAAGAGAAGGGCAAGTCAATTGCACACCGGCCAAAGACCAGGAAAAAAATACCTTGCAAGCTCACCTCGTGATCGCTTATCCCCAAGACCGAGTACAACAATAAAAAGACACATCTCAAGTGTAAATATATTATCTTGTGATAGCAAATATATAAGTCAATAGATTAAATCTAGAATAAAAAAAAATGTTAAAACACTCAGCTTAAAACGTAAATTTTTAAGTGAATATAACTCTCATGAACCGGTCGAAATTTTACACTTAATGGTGGATCCGAATTCTAAACTAGGTTTTTGTCAAGACTCCCAAAATTTCACTCCGTTTTCTTCTCTTTGGCTTTCATCTAATGGTTGCTATCTTCCAAGCCAAATGTGAGGTGATTTTTCCATCACATGCCATGAGAAAACACTAATTAAAATATGATAAACAGACAAATTAATATTAATCATCAGGGCAGTTACTGTAATTATTACTAATTAAAATAATTTAATTAAATTTTTCTCATCACATATGAAACTTTTTCCCCCAAGTGTCTATTCATTTTATGCTAATCTCTCAGGGTTAGCTGGCATCACTCATCTACATGTCATGGCCGGGTGCTTTTAGCCAGAGCCATGTGTGTTTGAAGCTAGAGCCACATGGCTTTGC
The DNA here is from genome assembly GCA_025802135.1 of Lagerstroemia fauriei. Classification (NCBI taxonomy): domain Eukaryota; kingdom Viridiplantae; phylum Streptophyta; class Magnoliopsida; order Myrtales; family Lythraceae; genus Lagerstroemia; species Lagerstroemia fauriei. The sequence continues at coordinate 10,476 of JAOYND010217843.1, forward strand.
TAGCCCAACATATCCTTTGTTTTTTTGTTTCCTCTTTTATATTTAATTTGCTCTAGTAGAGAATGATTCTACTCTCCCACGATACCCGTCCTTCGCACGTTAAACATCATCGAACACAAATGAGATGATAAGCATCTCATATGAAATAATTTGAGTCAACCGCAATAGAATTGTACAATAAGTGAAATGGATTTTATGAAAGGAATCACAATTACCTTGAGGATGGATGGTCATTACAAAGATGTGAGGTAGGAAGAGAATAAAACTGCCTGAAGAAAGAAATAGGGCAGATGCATGGAGTGGGAAGAGAAGTAATTTCTTCAAAATAATTAAAATGACAGTAAATTTGACAATGTAAATTAGTAAGAGAATAGTTTTTAAATCGAAAATGAGACCAGAACCACTTACTACTCACTAGAAGATATAAAGAAGATAAAGTTGCGCGACCATGGGGATCATAGCTGTGTAACTATGAATCTATATTTAGGCACGTGACTCTCACCATATGTAACCAACTTGCGACTATAATCTAGAGAAGTGTGCATCTTTAACTATAATCTAGTAGCTTCTTGTTTTCTTGATCAGTATGCAGCTTGTTGTTTTTGCTGCAATCTTTGTGGGAAAATTCTATACAACATTTCTTTTCCTTTTTTCTTTTTTTATATCAATGGGCATCCAGACTAGCCAATCCCATGGACATGTGCATAAGTTTACAAGTGCGACTGGCCCCATAAAAATTTCGACCTTGGATAGGAAGTGCATTTCACTTTTTCTTTATCACTAAGCTCCATGTACGCTTCGACTCTATAAAAAAATTATAAAACCTTACTTGTACCATATATACCTGCACTCATTGTTGGGAATCGTGGCACAACGGAAGCTAAATTTTTCAAAAACTTTCATTGCCAATCCCAACGATCACTTCGAGGTAATTCAGAATTACGATTTAACGATGGTGTTTAGAAATCATATCTACAAGAACTCCGAATTGGTTCTTGTATTGATCCTTCGAGTTGACCGCTTCCAACAACGTATTCACGAACCGAATAATCTAATGACGAACTTGTCGAAACCGATCCTCTGACTAAACGCACACGTGTACGCCCTCCACAGTATCCACACCAGATATCTCATAAGAATTGAGAAACACTTTCTCAATCACCTGTCACACTCGAAATTATTTTGTCTCACTTAATTTCTTCTCGGTTCACCACCCTACAATCTTAGCCAAAAAAAGAGATTTTTAACTGGAAAAAAGGGAAGCACGTCACTCTACCAAAGGCTAACTGCCTATATCTCTATATATATTATACGCTTGTGTATATATATATATATACACACTCATATCTTTTTAATATAATATTACTTTATTTAACAAATAAAAACCACATAGCCATTCACCTCAAAAAAATACTTGCCAAATAATTGGTAAATAATATCATATTGCAACGGCTGAGATATGATTGTTTGATTCTAGCGAAACCGATATCTTTGATTAGGGAAAATTGCACTGTCAGTACAAATCCTTTTGCCAATATAACGTTTTGGTACAAAACCTTTTTTTTTTAACTCCGTACTACAAAACTTTTTTAAAATGTAATATTTTGGTACGAAACGTTAAATTTTCACTAACACCATTAATTAGGCTGAGGTAGCAATGTGATGTGGATGCTTAGTTAGTACCATGTCAAAATTTAGCTGACGTGGCACCACAAAAAAATTTAATTATAAAAATAAGAATTTTAAAATTAAAAATTAAAAAATCCACTTTAAAACACAAAAGAAATCAGAAATTGACCTCGAAAATTCGGAATAGGATTGGATACATTTTAAAAAATCGATGAAACACCTCAAATCGAACCGAAATGATCCAAAATTCTTATTTTTATAATTAAAATTTGTTTTATGGTGCCACATAAGCTAATTTTCCATGTGGTGCTGACTGAGTGTCCACTCACATTGCCACATCAGCCTAATTAACAATGTTAGTGAAAATTTAACGGTTTGTACCAAAATATTACATTTTAAAAATATTTTGTAGTATGGAGTTACAAAAAAATTTGTACCAAAATGTTACATTGGCAAAAGGTTCTGTACCAATAGTGCAACTTTCCCATCATAACCCTGAAATCAACCTCAATTTATGGGTTTCATCATAGTTAATACAAAATACGTAGCACATGATGAATAATAAATGTCTCATTTATATTTCACGAATAAAAATTGCTTTAATACATCACATACAATTGGATTTAGAGCACTATTCCCAATGCCCATCTCTACCATTGAATCTTTATTTATTTTTCCTTCTCTCACCTGCAACTCTTATTAATCTTCACTGTAGAAAATCTCGACCGTTGAATTGGCACGGTGTAATTCGGCGAAAGTTTCATGAAGGTTTCTATCTTTATGATTTGTATCTATAGCCCAACATTAGCTTCATAAGCTAATGTTTGCTCTAGCTAGGATCCTAAGGTTTTTTTCATCCTTAGCCGTATTACCAATGGGCGAATCTTGTGCTATGTCATCTTTCCTTGAATATCCTCAAAATTAGTTAACTGATTTCACTGACAAATTCAAGGGTATGTTATGGCCATCTAAAATTCATACACCAACCAAAGCATATTGGTTCAAATGATAAGACACTTCTTCTCCTCGAGTAAAATTTTAAATTCGAGTCTGGTGAATGGAAAAAATTCACTTGGAAAAGCTTTAACCCCTAGTAGTTAGCGTCCATTGAACTTTTGGATACCAGTGGTTCAGGTCGAGAAAAAGTTTATACAGTAACATCGGACTCGTTTGATAAGAACCTGCCAAAATTTATTAAATTTAATTTAAAACGTATACTTATTTGAAGCAACATGACTATATCATATAAGCTAAGCAGAATTTTTTTATCATTTTTTTTTACAATTATAATCAGTGAAATGATTTTATTAAACCTTTTATCATAATATTCCGTTAGAAGAATTATTCGTGTAAATCCATTTAAAATCTAAAGCAGAAAATTAAAAAAAGGCCAATAAGATTATAGAATGGTTGAATCCTACCAAATTCTGTTTCACCACATCATATTTACAAACCGGTCATATATTATTAATTTAGATCTGAATAGCATTGGTTTATACTGGTGAAACTCTCTTAATCATAAATTTTTTTCATTTATAAAAATTAAATTGAAAGATTACTTTAAAAAAGAAAAAAAAAGCACAAAAGCAATTCAACAAATCTAATTATGTTGAAGAAAGATGACTTAGTACAGTTGGTATTGTACTCGGCATGTGACTTAAAGATCCTAAGTTCAATTTCACACATGAAACTTCCCGTGCACCGAAAAAATATCTAACTACGTTGGTCCTCCCATTTCTTTTAGTCGGAAGACAAGCATTATCTAAATCAAGCTGTTGAGTATTTATCCCAAAAAAAAAGAAAGAAATAAAGCTGTTGAGAGCTCACTATCAAGTCCTCGGTCAGCTTCGTATATTAAGCCCGTTTCTTAAGGACAAAATGATTTTTAAATCTTGTCAGAGGACCAAGAGATACCTACTCTGAGATCATTATAATATAGATAACTTACATTTTTCTTTTGGTTTACACCACACTGTATCCCCGTGCCAGTCGAAGTGCACATCGAGATTAATCTGCAGTCGGACCGGGATCGCTGAGAAAATTCCCATTGACCCCCTCAACCTGGGGAACGATCTTGGGATCACCTATTTGAGGATCTTGTGAGGGAACCACTATGTCAACTTCGTGTTGGTAATATAGATAACTTACAGTAGAACTCTACAGATTGACAAAATTCAAATCGGGTAAACTCTTCGTGCAAATGGCAAGCTCTACATTAATTTCATATTCGACGTGTGTCTCAATTATCGGGGAAAAAAAGATTAAAATCCTCAAAATT
>JAOYND010217943.1:0-14377 GCA_025802135.1 Lagerstroemia fauriei
CCTGGGGGTATGGGCAATTCAGAGGTATGGGCGGTCTAAGGGCATGGGTTGTCAGAGGTACGGGCGGTCAGAATTATGGGCTAACCCCCGGGTTTCCTGTTCATAGCGGCGCTCCGTCGATGGGCTTGGCAAGGCGCATTAGGCTTCCTATGAGCTTCACGGGCCGGCTTTCAGCAAGTGTGGGCTCACGGCCCACACCCATCAGTATGATTCCAAATATAGATTTTGATTGTAATTTAAATCTCTCATATATGTTACTAATCTCTCATATATGTTACTAGTATTCTCGTATGATTCATCTTCACCACTGATCACACCTTTCTCTTTCTGTTTTCTTTTTAAAAACTCATTATTTAATTATTTTTGTTATCATGATAGTAGATTTCTAATATTAAAATAATATAAGGAATAAAAGTATAATAATGTGAAAATATTGGGATCAAATCTGTTCAAGAAATATTTAGGATAAAAAAGATTAAAAAATCAAATTGTTGAGGACATTTCACTTACTAATCAAATTTCAAGAACCTAGATGCCCAAACTCGAAAGAAGCCTCGTCCATGGAGCTTAGATAGGGAGACGACCATGAATGTTGCTGCATGCGGCTATGGAGATTAGGGTTCTCTCTTTTGATTTGTCGGGGGCTCAGGCTCGGGGTAGCGGCGGCGGCTCGGAGGGCTTAGGCTGGGGGTAGTAGCTGCTACTCGGAGGGCTCGGGCTTGAGGCAGCAGTAGCGGCTTGGAGGGCTCGGGCTCGGGGCAGCAGCAACGACTGGGGGGCTCGGGCTCGAGGTAGTTGTGGCGGCTTGGGGCAGCAGCAACGGCTCGAGGGCTCGGGCTCAGGGCAGCAACAGCGACTCGGAGGGCTCGGGCTCGAGCAGGGGCAGCTGGGCTCTGAAGAAAGGAAGGAGAGAAAGGAAAGAGGAAGAAGATGAAGCAGCTCGGTGAAGAAGCTAGAAGATGAAGGAAACGATAGAATGGAGCCGAAAGAAAGAAATTAGGGTTAGAAATGGGGAGGGTATTTGTGAGACTTTTTAAAAAAGTTATTAGAAGGTCATTTATAGTGGTGCTACTTTTACAACTATTTATAAATTTGTGCTATTTTTGAAAAATCCTCCCCAAACAATGCTATTTAATTTTCCTCCCTATTTCATCCACATGATTGCTGCATTTTACGTTCCTCTGGCATTGCAGGAAATGCGTATGCACGCATGTGCGAGCCAATATGATGCTGAGCTTTTTAGTAGACTGCTTGTGGAAGGCAATACTTATAAAGTTGTCATTGGCATCAAAGTTGTTTAAGTGAGCTTCCAGCCAGTTCAAAACAAATTTATCGTTCGTCTTAGCAGATTGACATCTGTCACAAAAATCTCTTCATAAAATATATCAATGCCCATGTGCGTGTTTGCTTTCATGAACCTTGATCAGCTTGACAATCTACACAAGGATGACAACTTTATAGTTATGAGTCGCAAATATGATTTATCTATCACACATGAGATCTCCTTTTTATTTCTCTGTTGGTTTTGTTGGAAAAATGGCATGTGAATGGGAAATTGGGTCTCATAAAATGGGAATAAAAAAGATTTGGGCTTAAATAAGTTATATAGGGCTAAACCAAATTGAAGCCCATAAAGCCCATGTGGAGAATGTGAAGAGTTCTATCCCACATGGAAGAGGGAAGGGAAGTTGGAAGTATTTATAAGAGATTAGTACTTTTATATGGAGTAAACATCTTGGTAAAGTTATACGACTTGTGTCTATCTCGCCCGCCTACGCAGGGTGCTGTCAGAGGCTGGTTTAATTGAACTCATATGCGAGCAAGCGACGAACGAGGGCGCCCAATGTTCGTTCCGACTATGGGGGCCTCACGCAAGGCCAGATTTTACCTTTTTCTATGAATTTTCTCCTTCAATTTTACATCGAGTGACGCATTGATTTTTTATAGCTACGGCAGTCAGCATTTAAGTCAGGGTTGTGACTGTGGCAGTCAGCATTTAAGCCGGATAGGTTTTTTATAGCTACGGCAGTCAGCATTTAAGTCAGGATTATGACTGTGGCAGTCAGCATTTAAGCCGGATATTAAAGGGTAATTAAGGGCAGATTAAATCCACCACTTAATGGGTCGGAATTAATTTCCTTTGGCTGCCGGTTCGTGACATTTATTGGCCGGTTCAGAATTTAATTTCACCGGTTCAAGCATTAAATTACCGATTCAATGTCATTTAATCCTGCAGCTCCCATCTACACTATAAATAGAGTCATAGGCTGAGGCTTTAGACACAAATCTGCACGCATCCGCATACACAGCTGCATAACATTCTCGCCTCTCCTTATTATGCATCGTTTTCATGGTGGTTGCTTGCATTTGTTCAGTTCACCAAGGAGTCGAAGTTCGGTACTACTTCAACTCAAGCTGTCATTATATCCTGAGAGACTGACGTCCAAGCTTCCTCAGCACAGTGGAGAGGAGGACAAATTAGTCTTGACACTGTGGGAACCACAGACTTCGACATTCAATAATTTTATAATTCCGTAGTTTGTTTTTATATTGTTACTTTCCGTAGCCTTAGCGCGACTGTGAGTTGTGAAGTTCCGTAGTTCTTCTGTATCTGTGACCATCGAGATTCGAGATAATTTTATTATAATTCCCCCAACAATTTTAAGACTAATTCTACTAGTCTTGTGATCTCAGATGGCTTCTGATTCAACCCCGTCACTATAGCTGTGAATGACACTGCCACATCTGTGGCTATTGGCTCGAGCTCTGCCCTTGTTGTGCCTCTGGGACGCACAAGTTCCGTACCTGCTGTGGTTCCTGTGAACTAAAGCGAGAAACCTGAGAAGTTCAATGGGCTGAACTTCAAAAGGTGGCAGCAAAAGATGCTCTTCTACCTGACCACCCTGAACCTCTCTAGTTTCTTGACTGAGGAAGCTCTGAAACATCCTGAGGGACAATCAGATGTCCAGGCTGCTCAAGCTATTGATACCTAGAACCATTCTGATTTCCTGTGCAGATATTATGTTTTGAACAGGCTGCACGATTCGCTATATAATGTGTATTGTACATTGAAAACAACGAAGACACAGTGGGATTCCCCGGACCGCAGAGGATGCCGGCACAAAGAAATTTATCGTCGGACGGTTCCTCGACTATAAGACGGTGGATTTGAAACCGGTGATCAGTCAAGTGCAATTAGGGCTTAGGGTGCATGTATCATGATTCGCATAGCATGTAAATGCATGAAATTATTTGCTTTTTATGATTTCTTTGACATTGCTAATCCTTCTTTGCCAGGTTGGTGTTTTATTGTTAGTGGGAAATGCAAGAATTAGTTGACCCATTGGTATTTGGAAATCTCTGTGACAGTTTTCTATGCATTCTTTATAATTTTGTTTCAGAAAGAATTCTCTGTATTATTTTCCCTTTCCTTGTGAAAATGTTTATCAATCACACTTTGGTATGGGTGTTTTTTTAATAGGACTAGTACCACCTAAAACTAGTCTTGTTTGGTTTCTATTCTTTATTCTCTGGTTGGCTATTAATAGAAACAACATTCTAATCTATATCTAATTTATATTGATGGAAGTTACTGATTTAGTTTTTTTTTTTGCGTACTATATCGATGTTGAAGTTGAAGTTTGATGCCACTCAATGATGTCTACAGCTAACTTGTTAGGTCTGCTTGTTCTGGTGATTCTTTCTTTATTTTGAATTCATGCGGTTTGTGAAGTAGTATTTTCACAAGGGTCAACCTAATCTACTTTGGTATTAGTACTAAAAGGTTCTCTTCTTTCTAAAAGTATTTTCCCCCTTTTTGTCTTCTTTGAAGAGATCTACATCTATTTTTTTGGATCTCAAAGGCCACTTCTGCAACGTTGAAAGTGGAAAACAGCGGATGATTCTTTAGAGGCCATGACTAGTGTGAAGTTGAAATTTAGTAGGTCATACAAGTCTCTAAATATGATTTTCTGCTTTAATTACACCAGCTGATGAAAAATATATCATTTTTCTTACCAGGTTCTGCTTGATTTGCAAGGCAAATCAGATACACCTTTGTTCCTATTGGAGAGTGATGTTGGGCCTGGACCAGCTTGTTGTTCTACATAGGCTGGACATTCCACCAGCAATGAAGGTTTTTGAAATTTGAGCGTAATCAAAATGGAATTGGTTAATGCTGCATTCCCCTTCCTTAAATGTTTGCACAAAAAAGTGCAAGAGTTCGTCCAATATCTGATGTAATTTTTCAATTTTCATTCTATCTAAGTGCATGAAAATAGTTTATTTATATGTTCTATTAAAGTTTATTCATTATTCGGACGGATGCCTATTTCCTCTCTCTAGTCTTCTAGGGAGAGATTAGAGAGAGAATTTCCTCTCCACCTGTGGGAGTTAGTTTCAAGTGAGTTACCTTGGCTTTCCCGCTTAGAGTTCTGGTGCTCTGCTGGCTTGTTCATTGAATCCTCTTCCACTATTATTGTCTCTCCATAATTCATTTCATCTATGTGTAGACTGCTGATTTGATCATCTTCTGGTATTGTTCTTTTTTCTTTTCGCTATTGGTGTTGTTTTTCTTTCTGTGATTGACCGCAGTCTTTGAAAATTTGTTCCTAAGTCAATCACTGATCTAGTTTGTTGAAATTAGCCTTTGTTAGTCGTCATTTTCTCACAATTGATTCGGCGGTGCAAGAGCTGAAATTTGAGCAAACATTTTTTTCGATATCAATCAAGCAATCTTGAAAATTGCTGTTATGTTTTCAGAAATCTCTTGTCAGCTGTCAGATTCTCACGCTGTTATCTTGCGATTTATTGCACTCAGATGTGCTTGTTTTCTGGCTATTAGTTCTGGCAGTGCTAAGGCCTATCGAATCAAGCAGTGCTTCTTTGCATCTAGTTTGCTTTTTTCTTTGCTATCGTTTCAGTTGTCGCTGCGCTTTTTCTCCTCTTTCTGTGATTGATCGTACTTTTTACAAATTTCTTTCTAGAATCAATCACTGCTTTGGCCTGTTAAATTGCTTTTGTTAGCCGTCATTTTCTCACGACTGATCTGGCGATATTCATCGCTTCTTGGTGCTTGAAGAAAAAGGCTGCTTGTTCTGGCGGTGCAGGGGCTGAATTTCGAGCGATTACTTTTCCTTTTATATCGATTTAAGCAGTGTTGAAAATTGCTGCTATGTTTCAAAAATCTCTTGTCAGCTGCCAGTTTCTCATGCCATTATCTTGCGATTGTATCGCTTCCTAAAGTGCTTGTTATCTAGCTGTCAGTTCTGGCAATGCTGAGCCTTTTGAATCAAGTAGTGCAGCTCTGTTTCTTGTTTCTTTGTCTATGTTTTTCATTTGTTAGTCTCTTTTTTCTCCTAGTTTCGTCTGTTGTGAAAAAATAGGAATTGATTTGGATTAAGACCTTCTAGTACAATGGATGAACAGACTGAGGTTATTAATCTGTGCACTGGTGCTGAATCTGTCCTTCGGCAGGCTATTTTGATTGGTAGGATTTTAACTGGTAAGAGTGTGAGCTAGGGAACAATTACTGGTATATTAAAGAAGGCTTGGAGTGAGTTTGGGAAAGTTAAGATTTTGAAGATTGGTGAAAATCTTTTTCTATTCACTTTCAAAGATGAAAGGATGATTAAAAGAGTTTTGGATGGAGGACCGTGGACAATTGATGGTTTTTGTCTTAATTTGAAGGTATGGCCTAAACATTTGAGAATGGAAGATATTGATATACAATCAAGTTTTGGATCCAGATTCATGGTTTGACTCCAAAACTAATGACACTGGAAAATGCTAAGCTAATAGGGGAGCAAGTTGGAAGGGTTGTGGATATTGAGGATCTAGGATGCTGGTTTGGAGTTAGAAAGCTGTATATGCATGTGAGAGTAGAGCTGGATAGTGCATTGGCCTTAAAGAAGGGAGCCTGGGTGCAAGGGGGGGGAGTGAGAACAAGAGCTAGATTACTTTCAAATATGAACGTTTATCCTCTTTTTGTTTTAATTGTGGCAAGATAGATCATGTTGAAAGAACCTGTTTAGAGTCTTGCAAGTATCTTAAGAATAAGAGGTTTGGGCCTGAGCTGAGAGGTACCAACATTAGAGGTCGGGAATTCACTTTGAATGAGGGACACCAGTGTGGTAAGATTAAGGATTGGTTTGAAAGGTCTAAGGAGAAAAAGTATGATACTGAGAGTTTTCCAGATGATATTGGTAAGGATCTGCCTGCTATGGATCAAAATGTTGTTGAGGAGTCTAGTGTTAGGAAATCTAATCGTTATGGATCACAATATGATGCTACGAATAGTGTTCTTGTCAAGAGGCTGTGAACATGGACAAGAGTGCACATGAAAGTAAAGAGGAGAAGTTTCAGTAGTTTTCTATGGATGTAACCTTGCAGAAGTATATTGTTAAATTGCTATCTGATGATGAAGTAACTGTGGACCAGCGATCAATGGTACCTTTTCAACTTAATAAAGCATTGGACAATCTCACAATTAAGAGGAAGCTTGATGAGCAACAGGAGAATGATGTCAGAAAGGTTAGAAGCAAGATTTCTCTAAAAGAAGAGATAGATAAAAATGATGGAAAAATTGGGAGGAAAAAAGCTGTTATCAGGAAAAGGAAAGGAATTAGTAAGGGAAAGAGGTCTGTAGTTAATGGCGACATGCCAGGAGAACTCTTTGAAGTTAATATTGGACCATATCTGGGGATTTTGAAGGGCTGTGGTGGCTGGCCAGAATCAGCCACAAGGGACCCATGATTTGCATAAGCCGGAACTGTCAAGGGCTTGGATCCCCTTTGACAGTTCGAGCCTTGAAGGATCTGGTACGAAGATATAAGCCTGATTTTGTGTTTTTAATGGAGACGAAGAATAAAAAGGATAAAGTGGCAAAACTGCAAAGATCATTAAAGTTTGAGCACAGTTTTACGGTTAGTCCCATTATACTTTCAGGAGGATTAACTCTTTGGTGGAATGGATGTCATGTGGATATTCTTTTCAGTACTAGAAATTTCATTGATACTCAGTTTAAGTGCAGGGACAATGGTGAAATGTGCAGGGTTACTTGGGTATATGCTGATTGTGGCTTTTGGGACAAAATGAGGAACTGGGATAGGTTGCGTGATTTGGCTTGATGTGTGAAGGATCCATGGCTTTGTGTGGGTGACCTTAATTCTATTGCCAATCGAGAGGAGAAAAAAGGAGGGGATTGTAATGAAGATAGGAATATTCGAAGTTTCCAACATATGATCTTTGATAATGCTCTCCTGAATTTAGGTTTCAAAGGTAACCCTTTTACATGGTGCAATAATAGAGAAGCAGATTGCAGAGTCTGGAAAAGACTAGATAGGGAAGCAGCTTCAATAAGATGGAGAGCTCTTTTTCCAAGCCTTCAAGTCATACATGAAAGTTTTATTGGGTCAGATCATGTTCCACTGGTTCTAAATACTTGTTATATTGACAAGAGGAGGAAGAAAGATTTCAAGTTTGAAAATATGTGGACATAGGAAAGTTCTTGTAGAGGTATAATCGAGAAGGCTTGGAAAGGAAGAAGGACTAGTACTCCGGATGAGCTCGAAGAAATAATAAATCTTTCTAGTATGGAACTGAGTAAATGGAGCAGGTCTGCTTTCCCAAATAATCAAAACAAGATTTTTGAATTAAAAGAACAGTTAAGTGTGCTGCAAAGAGATGAGTTTGGTGGAGATAAAGACGAAATTAGAGGGTTGACTCAGCAAATTCATATTTATGGAGGAAGGAAGAGATTTTCTGGCACCAAAGAGCTCGTGTTAATTGGTTAAGGTAGGAGATAGAAATACTTCTTTCATTCAACAACCATTCAAAGGAGGTCTAGTAACAAAATCTGTCAAATTAAAAATGAAGGGGGTGTTTGGATGGAATCTGAAGAAGATATAATGAAGGCTTTTTCCTCCTACTACGATCAACTTTTTAAAACTGAAGGAATGACAAACTGGGATTCTATTTTGGCAATTTTGCCTGCTTTGGTTGATGAAGATTTGAAAAGGCAGCTTGAAAGTGAGGTATTGGATCAAGAAATAACTGAAGCAATCTTCCACTTGGGTACTGATAAAGCTCCAGGGCCTGATGGATATAATGGTCGTTTCTTTCGATTGTACTAGGAGGTCTTAGGCCATGTCATAATTCCTGCTACTCAATCCTTTTTTTCCTACTAGTGTTTTGCCTTCTTACTTGAATGAAACTCTTATTACTCTAATTCCTAAGGTCATTGGACTTGGGGAACCTTCTCAATTCCGTCCAATTAACCTCTGTAACTTTCTATGTAAAATCATTTCTCGTGTCTCAGTGAATAGATTGAAGCCCATTTTGTCAAGCTTTATCTCCTGCCAGTAGAGTGCCTTTGTTGCTGAGAGGGCTATCCACGATAATGTGGCCATTGCCCACGAGGTGTTTCACTTCTTGAGAGTGAAAAAGAGAGGTAAGAGAGTGTTTTGTGCTTTAAAGATTGATATGAAAAAGGCCTATGATCGTGTGGAATGGCTATTTTTGAACCATCTCTTGAGTAGATTGGGATTTGGTGAAAAATGGATCAGCTGGATTATGGCTTGTGTTACAACTGTCAGCTATCAATTGTGTATCAATGGCAAGAAAACTAGTAGGTTTTTTCCAAGTGGTGGAATCAAACAAGGTGATCCTTTATCACCATATCTCTTCATCCTGATTACTGATGTGCTTTCAGGATTAGTTTCTGCAACTGTTGATTAGAAGGAGCTGGTGCCACTACAAATAAATAAGCATTGTCCTGTCCTATCCCATTTATTTTTTGCCGATGATTCCTTATTTTTCTTAGAAGCCTCTGAGGAAAATGTGCTCAAGATAAAACAGATTATTGAGGATTATTGTAGAGTTACAGGTTAGGCTGTTAACTTTCAAAAATCCTCACTGTTTTTTAGCATCAATTCATCTGAGGAAATTAGAAATCGAGTTCAACATGTACTTGGCATTTCATGCTCACTCAATGGTAAATATTTGGGAATGCCAACTGAATGGGGAAGATCAAAGAAGGAAGTTCTTGGTTTCTTGAAAGATAAGATGATTAGGAAAATGAGTGGTTGGAAGCAGAGGTTGCTGCACCAAGCTGGGAGAGAGGTTTACATTAAATCTATTTTAACTGCCATCCCTACTTATCTTATGAGCTGTTTAAAGCTTCCTAAGAGGTGGTGCAGTGAAATGAATTCCCTGATAGTAAAATTTTGGTAGGGTCAGCAGAGTGAAGAAAGTAGAATGCACTACATTAGCTGGCAGAAGCTCACTAAGAATAAAAATGATGGTGGAATGGGCTTTAAGGAGCTACAAAATTTCAATGAGATAATGCTAATGAAGATGGCTTGGATGATTTATCATAAACCTGATTCTTTGCTTAGTAGAGTTTTGAAAGGAATATATTTTCCTCTAGGAGAGTTCATGGAGCCAAAGAAAGGGGCAAGAGCTTCTTGGATGTGGAGTAGTTTTCTAGCTAGAAGAGAGAACTTAAAGACTGGATTTTTGTGGAGAGTTGGGGATGGACAGAGCATTAATATTTGAAAGGATGCATGGGTGCCTGGTCTCCCAGCCAGAAGGCCTGAAATGCTTTATACTGATGGGAAAATTGCTAATATGAAAGTGAGCAGCCTGATTGATAAAGACCTGTGGTGCTGGAATCTGGATGTTCTCAAGGAGTAATAAGAGAGGATGAGCTTAGAGCAATTGAAGAGATTCCTTTGTTAAGAAATAATCAAGTTGATAAACTAGTTTGGCCTTATGAGAAGGAGGGGGAAGTTACAGTTAGATCTGCTTATGTGCACTGATGAAACTTGTGCCTGATAAAGATAGTAACAGAGGAAGCTCTTCACATTCAGATAAAAGGAGGCGCGGAAGAATATATGGAATATTGATTGCTTACCAAAAATTAAGAATTTTCTTTGGAGGGCTTTTTTTGATGTTGTTGCTGTTAGAAGTAATTTGAGGAAAAGGGGAATGGATATCTCAGCTACTTGTTGTTTCTGTTCCCAAGAAGAGACTGTCGAGCATTCCTTGCTATTATGTGACTGGACTGACTATGTTTGGTTTGAGAGTTTAGGGATCATAATTAATAAGCAAGTTGTTACCTCAATTGATAGATGGTTTGAAAGTTTTTGCTGCTCCCCTAATGTTAAACGAGACATGAAACAGGAGATGTTAACGAAGATTGCTTTCACAATGTGGCACATTTGGAAAGGAAGGAATAAAGTTGTCTTTGAGCAAGAGAATACTGACATTTCTTCTGTCATCTGTGGACTCGAAAATGCAGTTGATGAGTTTTTGTGCTTTAGAAAGGATTCGAATCAGCTGAAGATTGGGGATCAAAAGCAAAAAGATGCAAGGGATGTTCCCACTCAATGGTAGATTCCTTTAGCCGGTTCCATCAAAGTCAATTGTGGTGCTTCTGTAGATCAACATGCAGGAGATTGTGGAATAGGTGGAGTGATGAGAGATGAGAATGGAAGGCTCGTTGGAGGATTTGGGAGAAATCTTATCTGCCGAGATCCATCTACTGCTAAAGCTCTGACTCTCCCTGCAGGTTGCAATGCTGCCAAGGAAATGGGATTGAAAAATGTTGTTTTGGAGACTGACTCTGAAATAGTTTTCAGAGCACTAACAAATACCTCTAAGGGTGTTCATTGGAGGCGTAATCCGATTCTTAAAGAAATCAAGCTTTCCAATAGACATTTCCAGAATATTAAGCTGAGCTTGGTTAGGAGGGCTGCAAACAAGAGTGCTGACTTCATAGCACATTGGTACAGATAAGGGATGGTTCCAGCTGACTGGATTCAAACACCACCATATTCTTTATCTGTCTTGTTGATGGCAGATCCCCGAACAATGCTTTTGCTGAGTTTTGTGCTGATAGTAACTGTAATGTTAACCCATCTCTATGTCTGGTATTGTTCCTTTTGACATTGGTTAATAATAAAAGATCTTTTCCTCTCGGCCAAAAAAAATATATGTTCTATTAAAGTTTGGCATATGTGACTGCTGCTGTTGTTACCACCAATGTCATTGAAGCTTGCACTAGTATTAATGTTCTGATGTTCTTGGACTTTGGTGTGATTAATTTTGTCAATTCTTGAACCTTCTCAATTATCTTGTGAAATATTCCTATTTAAAAGTTCGATTTATTTTAGATTTTGTCATCAAGAGATTTATTATTTATTAGTTTTTAATTTATGACTATGCTTCTCGTTAAATTTATCATAAGTTCTATATAGCTTACTTACATTTAAGGATATTTATGTAATTTAGGGTGTAATCCTTATGTATGGATTATAAGTTCCTCCTCAATTCTATTACATACTACTAATCTAAGTAAAAACTTATTCTTCACCTATCACATTCCCCATTAATTCTTTTACTTATGAATTACATACAATTCATGATTAATTCCATTCACTAGTAGCAAACATACTTGGTAGTGTGTAATAGGAATTATAATTATGGATGAATTTCAGATGGAATCTCTATTACATAATTTGATTGCTAATTAGATCAGTAATAGGAATTACATATGTAAACTCTATTTCTTATACTTGAGAGAATAAGGAGTCAATTTACAATATTACTACTATCAATTCTTAAAATTTCAACTATATCCAATAATTTATATTAAATATTTTTATATAATTTATTACTTTTTACAAAATACGAAATGTCATAATAAAAATTATATTAAACTATTAAATAAAAATTATATTAAACTATTATAAAGTTTTATAAAATATTGAAATTTCTTTTCTCTTTTATACGAAAAGTGAAATAAATTTTTTTATTCTTAAGATGATATATAATTAAAATTAAAATTAATTCTTAAAAATGGTTCAATTTCTTTCACTTTTAACTTTTAGTTATAAACAAATTTTATAATAAATATATGCCTTTATTTTGTATATATAAAATGTCAAAGGATATTTGGTATTTTATTTTAAATACTTATATTCCTTGGTATGTTTGGTAGCGATGAACCGAATAGATAATAAATTGACGATAAACTGAATAGATGAGTAAAGAGAATTGGGAGGGAATTAAATTGAACAATGTTTTTGTTTGGTAACACGTAATGAGATATAAGCATTGACTAGTAATTGCTAGAAGGTAAAAGAAAATTACTAAAGTATCCTTTATCCTATACTAATAGAGGAATGATTAAAATTTTTCTTTGTAAATTATTATGTATCTTTTGATTTATTGTTAGGCATTAATTTATTATTTAATAATTTAATTTCTGAAAATATAATTATTTTTTTCAATGAATTATCTAAAAAATTATTTTTCGATGGTAAGAGAGAATCATAGGCATGATATAATTATTTTTGTTTGAAATAAAAATATTAGTTGATAAAAATAATAAAATAGAAGTTTTATTTTTTCTTGTTAAAAAATGGGTACGAGAGTTTAAGAGAGAAAATGTGTTTAAAAAAAAGAAAGAGAAAATGGTTGTGGTAATGAGAAAAGAGAAATAAGTCATAAAAAAAGTCATGGAAGGGTATCGATGTAATTTAACTTAGTTTCTCAATCATTCATCAATGTTTCGTCACCATTACGGATGGTTCCATGGGGAAAGATGATGCATGATTGATCCGTAATTGTTGATTATATAAGTAATCACAATTCCACATAAAAAATTACCAAACTATGTAATTCGAATTCCGCATGTAACTAATATGTAAACGGAATTTCAATTACGTGCTACCAAATTTGTCCAAAATAAATCCTTATAATGCATTCCTTACTACAAAGTAAAGGATATAAATCAATTTGATTTAGTTTCAATTCATTTCCATGTATGTTATGTTCATCCTCAATTCTCCTCAATTTCATTCTCTATTAACCAAAAGTGTCATAAGTAAAATATGCATTAAAATTTAAATTATGCATTTCTCGAGATCTTCACGGGCGGCCGAGAATGCATCTCCTGTTTCCTTAGAAATCAGTCTTTTAATCTTTATTATTATTTAGGTTATGAGTTCACATAAATAATATAATATCTAAATATCTATTACAACTTTAACAAAGAGGCCACTATTTTATCTCACTTTTGAGTTTCCGTAAATGCTACTTGCCTAATCTATTTAAGGAGTTCTAGAAACGATGATTAGGTAATTTCACTTCAGTAATAGAGAATTAATGACAGGTCACGTCTCCCTCTCACCGTCACTTGAAATTTCTCCCAATCACACTACCCTCTTCTCAGTTAATAGAAGAATCGGTGCAAATCATAACAAATAATAGAGAATCATTGTGATTATTTATCTTAGTTACAAATATCTGTCATTGGTCCTCTGATTACGATTCAATTACGTGTAATCCTATATATGTAATGGAATGGGCAACACTTTTCTTATGAGAGAAAATTTCTACCCAAGTTCTTTTCAATCTATTATGGTAATAGAGCAGTGAAATTGTGCTTTCCAATCCAATTTTTCTCACACCAATAGCCTCCATTCAAACACTACTCAAGCAGTACCTAGTCCTCCATTTGTGCAATGCTGGAGCAGTTCCTCAATCCCACAGTAATCCTGCTCACTCGTCCACAAAACAGAACCCTCATTCACCTCTCTCTTTTCTACATCTCTCATCCAGATTCTTCCCACTAATCCTTCTTTGATGTTCTATGAATCATTCGAACCTTTTGTACTTATACTGAAAATTCATTTGGTCGCCACGTCAAATACCTAACCATCAAATGGTGTCAAAGAATTTTTCTCTGATGACTTTCAAGACGAACTTCAAACCCATGACATCTTTCATCGAATCTATTGTCCCTGCACCCCTCAACAAAATGGTCAACCGAAAGAAAATATCGCCACATTGCTACCATAGGACTCACCTTACCGTTGCACGCAACACCCCCATCCAAATTTTGGGATTATACTTTCAAGATGGGTTTCTACCTTATCAATTGTCTACCCACCAGGTCCACTCGCTATAAAACTCCCTATGAACTTGTGTATGGTCATGTTCCTAAGTACAACCATTTGTGTATCTTCGGTTGTCTCTGCTATCCCTATCTTTGGCCTTAACTCAGCATAAGATACAGCCTCGTTGTTCCTTGTGTGTCTTTCTAGAACACCCTTCTAATTATCATGGATTTTGGTGCCTTGATCCAACTACTGGCCATATCTTTATCTCTTCCTAGGACATCTTCGATGAACTATCATTTTCATACAGGCAGGCCTCTTCTACATCGGATGCATCATCAGTATAGTCTTCTAGTCCTCCATCAGTTTTGGGAGCAACTACCCCCATCTAGCACCACTCCAACCACCAATCTGTCTCTATTCCACTTCCACCATCACTTGATGTTCCTGTAACCATTGTCTCCCAAATGACT
>JAOYND010218038.1:0-14374 GCA_025802135.1 Lagerstroemia fauriei
CTATCGATAAAATTATCAACCGAAAAGGCATTGATGCAAAAGTACTCGTTGAAAATAATTATCGAAGAAATTTGTACTAGTAGTTTGTCAAAAGCTTGTTCGAAGTTATCGACCAGCATCTGGATGCTAGTTTGTCCAAAGTTATTGACCATAATTTTTGGTCGCTAGTTGTCGAAAATTATCGACCAACATCCTAAAAGTTATGTTGCTGCTTCTTTGTCAATAAGGGACTGAAAGTTTTTAAATATATCGACTAATTTCAGGGGATAGTAATTTTTTTATAAAAAGATATATCAAAGACTTATAGACCAAGAATGTCGTTCATACAAAGATTGATTTGTAAAAACTAACAAATTCTTATCGACAAAGGAGCGACAACAAATGTTGATTGATAAGTAATAAAATTCATTTCTATGAATATTATTATTATTGATTTGTAGAATTTTTCCCAAACCAATAGTTGCACAAAATGAGGATATAACAGATAATTGCTAAATCATGTCATTGATACGATAATTTTTTTATAACAAGAAGTTTTTTTTCCCTGAGCTCAGGGATCCAGGTCAGTCCATGTGCAAAGCATATGTGTGGGTGGCGTCACCAAGGGCTATGCACTCAAGGGGGACTCGAACCTCCGACCTCATAAATTTCCACACAATTCATATGCACGTCGTATCCGTGTGAGCTAACTCTAGGGGTTATTGATACAATAATTTAAAAGTACATATTACAAAGATATACATCGATAAAATATCTTATATCATGACTAAATGCTTAGACTAATCTTCACCATCGGTATTAGGTATATATTCATCATCATAATTGGAGGATGCATTCGTGCCGGAAGAATTGGGTCTCTGAGAGTTGTCGAACAATCTACGAGCACGTTGAGACGGACCATGTTGAGATCGACTACCATGCGAGTTATAGCTACAAGAATTTTCATGAATTGCATTAAGTATTGACTGCATCATCTCTTGATTCGATTGCATCCATCATCTCTTCTTGTGCCCGTCGATATTCCAATCTATTGACTTCCACTTGTCAATTATAATCTTCGTCCAATAGTGCCATACGTCGACGCATATCCTCTATCACATGACACCATCCGCTTGATGAACCAACTTGGTCGCAGTAGCGGGCTAGTATTGGATGGTATTATGTAACTCATCCCGTACACACGACCAATACAGCTCTCGCCGCCTACATCTTCCCATATTTGGGTCACCACTTCCGGAGTCAAAGATTCTTGTGAATTTTAGCATAAATATTGGGCTATGGTTGCATCCTAATTTTCCTAAAAATAATACAATATATTGATATTATGTAATAAGTTCATACGGCTTACGTTAAATTAAATATGCACTTAATAGTATACTTTTATAAAATAGTGTATATAACATACTTGAATAATATGTGATCATTTGTCTACCCATTTCTTGTCTGCCTTTTTCAAATGGACTCTCTTAAATATCTTTGTATGAGTTGGCTTTCTTCATAATTTTCTTCTCCTATAGTACTTGAGAATTTTTTATAGTCATATAAATAACTAGCCACCCGACCCGTGCGATGCACGGTAAGCATCATCAAACACTAAGTGAACAGTAAATTTGTTGATACGCGTACATTTAGATGAGACGTGACGGACATGAATAACCTATAACTTATCAAATGATCTCTACTATCACTCACATGAGAATATCTAGTGGCAAACATGAAGAATTGAAAGTCGACGTAAATGTCGTACGGAAGCGACAGAACTTAAATTGAAGTCCATACAACTTAAATGTAATTCCAAAGTATCAGCAAGTATTTGATTTGTTATTGCATCCCTTACCTCTTAGCAATCATCGATTTCCAAAGTCCCATAACCTTATTGACGTTCCAAACTATATTGAAAGATTACTGGAAAGAAATACATTCCATGATATTGGTCATTCTTACCGATTTCATTTCTTCACATAGCTCTATGGCATGCTTGAATCTCAGGTTAACTTGTTAACCTGTGGAGAAATTGCAATTTTAATTGAGTATGAAAATGTTAAGGGATAATATAATATGGAAACTATGCAAATGAAATTATTAATCAACCAATGAAAATTTACCAAAACATCTAAATTCTATCGTTTAACTTAGGAGAGAGGATAGAGAGATTATGGTAATATATGAAGAGTAAGGAGACTGATAAAAAAGTGTGAAGAGGAAAGAGTTCTATTGTCAAACCTACCAAAGCGCTATTCCTAATCAACTGCTAAATGTGGTTTAAATAGATAGAAAATCACAAAGAGAGGGTGCAAGATATTTGGTAACTTAATCATAAAAATAACTAACTTATATGTTGATGATAATATTCAATAACAATTTTTTCTATTTAATCATAATAGTAACTAACTTATTTGCTGAGAATGAAGGATATACCAAAGAAAATAATTTTTTTAGTAAATTCAAAAAGAGATCCGTAAAAAACTGACTTATATATCTAATTGCATTTATTAACAATTGATGATCAAAGTTAAAAAAGATATTTGGTAACTTATTCACAATAATAACTAACTTATATGTTGATGATAATATTCAATAATAGATTTTTTTAATAATAATAGTAACTAACTTATTTGTTAAGGATAACAGTATCA
This sequence comes from Lagerstroemia fauriei, assembly GCA_025802135.1. NCBI lineage: Eukaryota > Viridiplantae > Streptophyta > Magnoliopsida > Myrtales > Lythraceae > Lagerstroemia > Lagerstroemia fauriei. The sequence continues at coordinate 2,637 of JAOYND010218038.1, forward strand.
AGAAACAATATTTTCCATGAAAATCGCAATGATATCGAGAATCAAGGGTGTATCACAAAAAAACTGTTATTTTAGTAAAATCCAAAAGGAGATCTGTAAAAAACTAACTTACATCTCTAATAACGTAAATTAGGGAGAGATTGGATGAGAAATATATGCTAACTTAATCACAATTGTAACTAATAATATATTAAAACAAACTTAAAAAAAACTAAAACAACTTTATTTGAATGAAAATCACAATCATCTTTAGAAAAATTTAGAGTGGAGAGCATGTCAAAAAACATGGAACCAGTGACCAATCTGAAACACTGAACCAAATAAAACACTTACAAAGGATAATTACTTATCGGCTTCATTTTTTGCATTACAAACTAACTTATTTATCGATGACAATTTCTTCAGAGATCTGAAAGAGGAAAGACACTGGTAGAGAATCACCATTGAGGGCGCTAGCGACTAGCCCTTGACTTCGAGGGGCCCCTGCACAGCAAACAAATGCAAAAAAAAAAAAAAAATAGAGATCAGAACGTGCTCTAGAACATGGATCTAGCAATAGAAAGCAGCAAAATGCCATCTAGTTCATCAGCAAAGACGCAAACTTTAATGACATGAAAATCAGCACAGCCTCAAACAATCAGTGCACACAACTCCATATTAAGATCTAATTACAACCATTGATCATTTGTTGATCTAATTTCTGACACTAATCATTGGAGCAGTGGAAGCGGAATCATTCAGGCTTTTCATCAAACAGATTTAGTGGGCAATATTTATGAAAAAGACAGAAAATAGACATGGATAAAGAAGGACCTTAGTCACCTTCTCAAGCAATCGAATGAGTGATGCTGTTACCAAGAGACGAAAGTGCAGAGACGGAACGTCGTTGATTTGTTCATCGAATTTCTGACACTCATCACTGGAGCAGTGGAAGCGATATCATTCAGACTTTTCATCAAATAGACACAGTGGACAATATTTATGAAAAAGATAGAAAATAGACATAGATAAAGAAGGAGCTTAGTCACCTTCTCAAGCAATCCAATGAGTGATGCTATTGCCAAGAGGACGAAAGTGCAGAGATGATACATCGTTGATTTGGCCATCCGAAATCAAAGCGAGTGACAGTTCCGCTCTTCTTGCGAAACGTGCAGCACTGACCAGTTGAACTCGGCGAGTGCCTCTGACGGTCTCACTTTCGGTGAGTCTCGATGGGGATAAGCAGACCTTGATGTCCCTTCCCAGTAGTGGTTTGAGTTCCGACCGAAGGGCTCACTTCTGGCGAGCCTCCATGGGGATTAGCGGACCCTAGTGTCCCTTCTCGGTGCTAGTTCGAGTTCTGACCGAAGGAGACACACGAGACGGCATCTTTGGTGGGCTAACTTCAGGAGCTTACCGATGATCGGAGGCTTGGTAAGAAACTGTCTTAGGTGAGCAGCGAAAGAAACTGTTTCAGAGTTAGTGGGTGAGTGGGGCATGGTAAAAAGACAAAATAAACCTTCAACAAATGTTTATTTAATAAATAGAACTATGGTATTTCTGGAACCAAAAAAAGACACGAAAACTAGAAAATGTTTGCATATAATAATATAGATAAAATGCAAATAAAAAATAATTTATCAATAAGTATAAATGATATGATAGCTTAAAAGTAGGACGGTATCTGGGGATTAATGGCGAGCCCCAGGCCGTACAATACACCGTCCGATGGACTAGTCGGGAATCGTTGTCACTTCGGTGGCCGGCCTGGACACCATCGATATAAAAAAAAAAATATGATAGCTTAAAAGTTACTTACCATATTTAAAGCATGTGTCTCCAACGATATGCGGCCACCATAATATCCAAAATCGCCCTTATCAGATTTATAGTTATTTTTATTTTTTCAGAACGTTTCATGAACTCTTCTGATTGCCAGTTAGTTTACAAGGTTTCCCACATTTGGTCTCCAATGCAATTTGCATGATATTTTAATTTTGAAGTTCTGTACATTTCACATAACAACCTTTTTATCAAATGCTTTCCACATATGAGATTCGTCGTTGGGATAGCAATATACATATTGCTGACACAATGTTCACCAAACAGTGTTGAATAATTAAATAACAGATTATTCATATAATTAATAAAATAGTTATTGATGCGCATATTACCGCCCACTCAGAAAATAAAGCACGTCTAAATTCTTCTAGAATATCGATCTAGCTCTTAAAAAATATTTTGACATGATTACGAATAATTATTGAAATTGCTCCAGCTCCCCGTTGATGATTTATTTCTGTAATATAATTTATTGACAGATAAGTACATTATCAAATACTCATATTAAGATGTATTTTTTGTATAATGGTATTAACTTTAACCCTTGCCCAGTTGCACTCTCTCACATTAGAAAATGTCACCTCGATGTGTCAAATGAGAAAGTTAGACAGGTGAATTATCATGTTTACCTTCGTCTCCTTCGTCGTCCATGTTAGCTGGCTATGCCAGAGGTGAAGTATGGGCAGTTACGTTGTTATCGGGTCCGAACATTTCTTCATTCTTGTAAAAATAGACATTGCATGGGGCACATCATTTTGTTAGTTCAAATCACAGGAGGGAGATTCTGAATTGTAAACATTCTTTCTTGGATAGTATATATATTGACCTTGTAAATCGAACAGTGCACAATACACACGTTGCAACTATGTATCCGTAACAAGTGTACATAAAAATTGTCTTCAAATTAGTGTACACATGTTCTTGACTCCATTGACACAATAACTGAGCGCATTGTTGTGACTAAAAAGGAGAGCTAATCGGCACCGTAGATGGTCTCAAAGCAAACTTAAATCCACGTCCAAAAACTAATGTCATGAATGCTGGATTTAGAGCAGTCATAGGTGTCGTCAACCTATATGGAGCTTGGAATACCAGAAGCCTTAATTCATGCTAGATATTTTGAGATTGAGGAAGAAGTTTAGCATTCGGTATCTTTGTTGATAATGATGTTATCGATTCATGCCTTTTGGTCTACTTATTTTTGGTATTGTTATTGATGGGTTGTCTTGCAGGTTGTGATATCTTTTTTAGAAGAATGAACTTCACTGAAGAAAACCAGATAAGAAGGTAGATAAAAAGTTGAGCCGGAGAGAGACTTATGAAGAGAATGGATGAATGTCAAGATGTTATTAAAAAATAAAGAGTTTATATATCAGCGGAGGTTGAGCGAATAGTAGGATACAACCATATCTTTTTGTAGATATTATTGGAAGTTGAGATCTAGGGTGAAGTTGAGATTTACAGATATCATTAGAAGTTGTGATATATAGAATTTTGACCAACGATCAAGTCGATAGTTGGTCGGTAATTAAAAGTTATATTCAGGGAAATAGAATTTTGACGACGATCAGATCGACTAGCAAAATATACAAAAAAATTACCAACAGTAAAATGTTGTTCGATGGTTGGTCGATAAGATAGGATTGAGCAGTGATTGGACTATATTGCAATGTGATTGACGTATATATTTTTGGAACCACTGGTACCCAAAAGTCCAACGAACCAACACAGTTCAAGCCGAGAGGGCCCACTATGAGGTAAAACTCTCCTAAGATGCGCATAAAATTGCGATGTGATTGACATTTGTATTTAACTTACATAGAAAGGTAGCATATTTAGCAATGCATATAATTATTGCGTTACTGAACAAAAAACTTGCCATGATCTTATTTGCCAAATATATTTTAGCTAATATCCAGTAAACGATATTAGAAAGTTATGGGGATAATTACAGTAGAGGCCCTATAACTTTATCATTTTTGTCAATTGAGTCCTATAACTTTGAAAGTGACTAATTCAGTCCTATAACATTAGTTCTGTTAACCTTTAAATCCGAACCGTTACCATTTTGCTTACGTGGCATTAATGCCGTTCACTATTCCGTTAACGGAACAGTGAAAAATCGGACTTAAAGGTTAACGGAACTGATGTTATAGGACTGAATTAGCCACTTTCAAAGTTATAGGACTGAATTAGCCACTTTCAAAGTTATAGGATTCAATTGCCAAAAATGATAAAGTTATAAGACTTCTGCTGTCATTCTTCCGAAAGTTATGTATCACAATATTATAATTTCGAGATTATGTTATAGGTAGCTAAGAACAATCCTTTTTTTAATGATATTATCTAGGCAAACCTCTTGGTTGTCTCTGCACCCTTACCTCCTTTATCACTGAGCAGTCATTTAGGAGGCTTAGCTGGTGATTCGGGTTGTTTCCCTCTCGACGATGAAACTTATCCCCCTAGTGACAAAGCTACCACATGGGGAATCCCCCATGGGATAATAATATATTTAAAGAAGTTAGAAATTTCACTGTTTTCTAATTTTGGGGATTGATATCTTACCCATACTGTTTATATAGGGTGACATGTGAGAGGAAATATATGAATAACAATGGAAAACATTTGTTATAGGTAGTCAAAAAACTAAACTGAAAAATGTTATCGACGCACTTTGTTGGTCGATAGTTTGTCAAAGGCGTAAAATTAGAAAATGATAATAATTTGTTATCCACACATATCTAGTTATTGATAGTTGGTTGAAATGTAAAATTTTTATACAATATTATCCACACGCATTTTAGTCCATAATCATGATTGATATACTTGTGCAAGACAAAAAAGATTTACTTATACAAATAATCATGATAGAGTGGCATATATGCAATTATGGGATATAAAATATCAGGATTCATCACTAGAAAAAAATCGACGTACGTATAGATATATAAAATTATTCAAATTTCATCACTATAATTGTTAGATTCATCGTCATCATCACTTCCTTGTAATGTTCTCATTACTTATACTCACTTGTGGTAGAAAATTATCATCATTTAAGGGCTATCATTGGAGGATACTAGTAGGACATGCTAATTGAATTCATTCTACTAAAGCAGGACATGCTAATTGAATTCATTCTAGTAAAGCACTTCTAATAAGTCAGAAATTTCTATACTTCCAATTGATTTAGTATGGATGACTGTCCACCAGTTTAATTTATTTCTAATAGTTGGCGAGTATGGGACAAAGTAAACTGGTTTACATTATCTCGCGATAACGAAGAGGTAATACTTTTGATATCTTGCTCGATGTAGAAGTTCAAAAATCGAACTTCAACAATCTTGTACTACTCCCAATGAATTGTATGTTTACTCCTCGGAGTTGGGTCAAACCAACTACAATGAAAAGTATGGCTATGTGATCTCATATATTGCAGTTGTACAATCTCTTCCAATAAATAACTCTATTAGGCAAGGGGAGTGCTCGAGTGAGGCTCGTGGTGGCTTGGGAAGGGGTGGGATCTTAAGTAGGGCTCAGGGATGCTTAGATGGGGCTGTGGCCGAGGTGGCTGAGCCTTTGGGAATAGTAGGAAGCTCGGGTGGCTGTAGTTGAAGGCTTGGGGCATAGCGAGGGACCAAGGTAGAAGGCCACGAGGGCATGGCGAGGTGAGGCAAAGGGCTCGAGCACTAAAGGGAGCTTGAGGATGGCTCAAGGGTATGGGTAAGGCATGGTGAGGAGGAGAGCAACGTGGGGCAGAGGGCACGGGGGCTTGAGCGAGGTTATCTAATGACACGGGCACGACAAGGTTAACGGCAAGGGTGAGGGAAGGGCACAGGTCTTAGGCAACCGAGGAGGCAGAAGACACCAGTACGAGAGAGAATGAAAATGGAGGAAACTCAGATGTGACTAGTTAAATGGATTAATTAGCAAAAGATTTTTGATGGATAATCTATGGGTGAGAATTTTCCCGCTCAATAATCATGATGGATTATCCATCGAAATTAAAATAATCAGAAGGAATTTTCCAGCTAATTGTATATAGACATTCCTAATGGATAATATATCGAAAATCGGTTAGTAATTTATTATTGCTCTTTGCCGATGGCTATTGCCAATGACGTCCCATAAGAAATATTCATAGCCATTTTTTATTGGGCTAATAACTTAATTGTGCCTGTATTTTGACCGAATTCCCACTTTTAGCATGAGCTTTTTCGCGTGACCTAGGAAGGCACGAACTTTGAAACATTTGTCTCATTTAGCACGCCGTTTATTTTTCCGTCAATTATCCAACGTGGCACGTTAATTACGCCGACGTAGCAAACAACGGCTGATGTGGCGATGCCAGGTCAAAGACATTAAGAAAATATCGAGTTTACCCTTAAAATACTCTTCATTAATTTAAAGTTATTGAGGACAATTTTATAATTTTATCTTCTTCTTCTCATAAACATCCATACATCTTCCCAGAGCCTGTATTATACCACTAGTTCCAAGTACCGAGTTCGAATCTATTCTTCTGTTAATAAATAAATTTTAAAATTTAAAATAGATTAAATCGAATAATTAATGTATATTTAAATTAATGAAGAGTATTAAGGGATAAACTCAATTTTTTCATAAACGTATTTGACATATCATTGCCACATCAGCCATCGTTCGCCACGTAGGACAGGCCCGTTAGTTTTGACGGAAAAATAGATGACGTGCTTAACAGGACAAACGTTTTAAAGTTCGTGTTTTTCTAGGTCACGCGAAAAAGTTCGTGCTAAAAGTGGGAATTCGGTCAAAATACAGGTACAATTAGGTTATTTGCCCTTTTTTATTATACTGCTAGAGCAAAGGTAATTTTAGGACTTTTTGGGCAATATTTTGATTAATTTAAAATTATGAGAACTTATTCGGTAATTAAGTTTACATTATAATGAATAATGATAAATATATATACATAACTCTACTAATTATTATATTTAGCCTCATCATACTCATTTTTTCATCACTTTCCTAGTTTATGTTGTACTTGTCCTCGTATTCCTCCGAATTCGATGCATCATTTGACTCAGTTGCAACAAACGTATGAGCGATTTCTGCGAGATCAATTTTCTCAAATGGATTGTGTCCATTGGCCAATGGCTCATTAGATACATCAACATGCACCTTTAGTATATGCAAATATATGTCAGTCCGATAAGCAATATCTATAGAGTCACTAATTTTGTCTCTACCTATTTTTTTCTTCACAATATCCAATCAATTGACCTTATTCTTTATTCAATCCGGGTAAGGTAGGATGTGCATTTGTCGACACTGTTGTACAAGAATGAAAGGATTGTAGTGCCTATAGGAGCTGCCCAATTTAACCTCGTCCATTTTTTGCTCGAGATGTATCGTCACATACCATGTTTTGAGCCATGTCAAATTATTTGCATCTAAATAAAACTACACACTTGATAGATTGTCCTGAATATTGCAACTGAAGAACTTTATGTAAAAACCCTATAAAAATTACTCTCTCCAGGTCAGTAGTCATTCCCTGTATTCGGACTACACTAATCACTGTCATACGACCAATACAATTCAGCTCAATGTAGAAATTGAAACTATTAACAAAATATCATTCCCATGTGGTAACTTGTTGATTTACTAACTTGGAGTTGACGTTGGTTCCCTCACTAGACCCCAAATGAGTGATCCTAGGATCGAATTTTAGGTTGGGGGGTCGATGAGAATTTTCTTAGGGATCCCGGCCCGACCGTAAATTAGTCTCGAGTTATGCTTCGGTTGGCCTGAGGATACTGCGTGGTGCAAGCCAAAACTTGTTGATTTGGCCCATTGGCAATGTCATAAAAAATCTGACTCATTGCACCATCTTTCAGGTTATGCCCCTAGCATATGAACAAATAGCGGTTAAATGAATTGTTACTATACATGTAAATTGAACACATAACATCAATAATTTTCAGACTTATGTATTCTCTAAACTAATTAGAAAAAATATTGCTCTCCGCTCGTGGTTTCTTGTTGGTTATACGAATTGCATGTAATCTTCTTATTGTTAATAAAGCACAACAACACATGCCACGGTATCATTTAACCATTGTTTAGAGCTAGTTTATGAGTACTGTGACTTTTCGTAGTTACATTATTGCGCGCGCATATATATATATATATATATATATGTATTATTACTTTAAAGGAAGGGATCATTTTTTGGTGTCACTCTTTCCCTTCAAAAATGCTCTTTATATAGATAAATTAAAATATTTCTAACTCTTAGATTAGAATGAAATAAGGACACAATCGTAAATTTGATATATAACTCATACTTCTCTCCTTTTTTCTCTCTTACGTGAAAGTCCACGTCCTGTCTCTCCACGTTTTTTTTTCGCTTTTTAATATATTTATTATTAATTTTCATTTTACAACCCACTATTATAGCTATTTAATTTAAAAATTAAGCACATATTTTTTTACTTAAAAATTTAAATTATAAATAATTACTCCATTAAATCATGAATAAATATTTCTAATCGTTTTTATTAAGATAACACATACTGTGTATCGCACGGGTAAACCAGTATGTTTAACTCTGACCAATGTATATCGAGAAATAAAACCCATTGGGCTTAAAGCCCAATAACCTTGATAAATCCTTTTTACTCATTAAATTTCCTCCACCGTCCATGATCTTCGTGTTTATCACTTATTTTAATTTTTTTCCTTTTATATGCGGGCTGCTTTAGATGATTAAGCATAAAATAAAGATTTAGGAAAATTCGAGAGATAGAGAACAAAAAATCGTGAGAATGTTATGGCAGAGAAATTTGGGGAATGTGATTTAGAAATAATTTGGTTGATGCTTAATTACGTCTCGGGTTTTCATAGGTATGTGAAGCTGAATTTACCTTTGAGTTATTGATCTTTTGATTTTGTTTAGGCTTGAATGATGTTATTGCACGAATAATTGATGGAGGAGCTGTGATTGTCTATAATCGTGTTGAAGTTGGACTTCATTCTAGGTTAGGTGTAAAGGAAGATACTTATAAAATTCCTTTAGAGAACTGAAGCCATCATATTTACTGATTTTGGATGGTTTCTTAATCTATAACTGATTTATATATCTTTACTTTAGTTGATTACAAGATGAAGACTTATATAGGTGATAGTTTGAGTGCATGAGAAATTAAATATTAATATTAGTTTGTCAAACTCTAAGAATAACTTATATCTATAAACTACTTTTCAACGAACTTCTTCCGTGAACGTACAACTAGAATTTAATCTATTATATATCCATATTATACGAAAGATATCCATCTATAATATATATACACAAAATATGATAATACTATACTGCAAAAATTGATTTTAATTTCATCATCCAAATAAATCCAAATGTTTCATGAAAAAAATGAAAACAACAGAGCGATAGACATGACTCACCATAAAGGACAAGTAATAATGAAAAAAATAGGTTTGTTTGATCAACTTTCAATAGGGCGAGTTGAAAGAAACTGGGAGGTAGATTATCCACGGATATTCCATTGGTAAAATCTGTCAGCATCGGAGTGGGAAAATTCCCTCCAAAGATAATTGAATGCCGACGATATTTTCGATGGATATTCCATCAGTAACACAATGATGGATCCTCCATTGGAGCATCTCCCGCGCTTACCATGCCAAAATAAGGTGACAGACTATCTATCGATAATCCCCGACAAATCAGCGATAGATTTTCTGTCGAAGCGTTTGTTTGAGAGTTTCTAGTGTCCTTCCTGCCACAAAATGTCAATGAAATACCGATAGATATTCCATCGATACTCTACCGGTATACATCCGATAGATCTCTATCTATCGGGCTTTTCGTAGGTACTTAATGTATCTTTGCCGATTGTAGATACCTAATTTTGACCTGGTAAGAGCTTGAACTTCGGTTCTGAGAAAATGGACATGCTCGTGCAGGTAGACAATTATGACGACTGAGATCGAGTTTAACTTCTCAAAAGTGGTGAAATTAGATCAAATTTGATCTCGTTACAAAAGGCGTTGAATCGTCTTTGATTTGGCATATCACGAACCTCGAAATTCAATCTGTTGTGCCACTCGATTTTGACCAAAACATTTCAAGTTTTTTCGGTTCTGAGAAAATGGACATGCTTGTGCAGGTAGACAATTATGACGACCGAGATCGAGTTAAACTTCTCAAAAGTGATGAAATTAGATCAAATTTAATCTCGTTACAAAATGCGTTGAATCATCTTTGATCTGGTATATCATGAACCTCGAAATTCAATCCGGTGTGCCACTCGATTTTGACCAAAACATTTCAAGTTTTTCTGCTTTATTTTTATTTCTTATTTAGTTGTAGTTTTATCCCAAAAGACCAGAATGAAGAAATGAAAAAAGGTAGATATAATCAAGCAAAAAATGGAAAAAAGGTAGATATAAGAAAAGACAAAAAATATAATAGATAACAATAATAAAAATAAAAAGATAATGAGAATGAGAATGAGAATGAAACGGAGGGGAATAGACGGGGGCAGTGCCCGATTTCTCCCAATATCCCCATGATCCTCTGGTGAAAAGCTCGACACTGCTGCCACTCCCGCTTGACCGCCGGTTCCTCTGCTACTCCGCCACCGGCAACCTCTGCCCCGCCGATCTCCTAGCCTGCTCCGCCGCCCCACAATCGGATTTGTCATCGACTCCTGCTCGGCCGTCTAACAACCAAGTTTTCCGCGCCACTGCCTGCTCTGCCACCTTCTCTCCCTGTCCCATTTTCCTTTAAAAGGGACCGGCAGCAGTTCCATTGAGGGGAGGTCTCGACAGCTCCGCTCTATCGCTGGAGGCTTCGCTCCTCCCTGAGAACCATCGACGACATCGGGGAACCTGTCTGCCCACCGGCGAGTGCCAACGATGCCGTGGCGACCATGTCCACCGACCCGAGCCACAGTGAGCGACCATCACGCCGACGCACATCAACGAGCCCATTCACCAGGTCGTCCTCCATTGAAGGGCCTCCTAAGCTTGACCCTTACAAACACCTAACCCTCTACCCGAGTCTCCCTGGTCCGGGTCTCCCAGAGTCGGTTCGGGCCCTTGCATGGCCTCCTTCGGCCTAGCCCGAATCACGCCCGTGAAGTGTTTGATAAAATCCCTGAGCCAGTCTCATGCGCCTGAACTGCTGACTGTACGACAGCCGGGCGAATCTCCGTTGTCACTAAGCCCATCAGACTCGCCTCATCTGCTCGACCACGACGTGTCCACCGTCTACTACCATTGCATCGCCGTCCCTGCTCGACCCAGCTCTCTCCGAGCTTGTTCTTCTCTGTCCATGCCTCGGTTGGTAAGCTGGTGAGATTTCTCTCCCTCGTGCCGGTGTTTGTCTGAATACTCGGGGCTGCAATGTTGTATTATTTTTGAATTAATGCAGCTGTTTCCTGTAGTTTAAATGCTATTTTGATGTTGTAATGGCTGCTGTCCATTGTTCGCTGCAATGTTATCGCAGTGTTTGCTGTCGGCGAGGTGTATTTATTGTTTTAGTGCAGTTTAAATGCTGTTGGGCTCTGGAATGGCTACAAATTGTTGTTTAGATGCTGTTTTTTTTCTATTTGATCGTTAAAATTGTTTAGGTGCTGTTTTGTTGTTGATTATTGCTGTTAGCTGCTTTCAGTTGTTTTCAGGGGCTGTTAATGACTATGTTGGTACTATGGTTGCTGCAAGTCACTGTTTTGTTGCTGCAATGTTGCTATTAAGCATGGTTTGGCTGTCATAGTTGCTGTTAGTAGCGGTTTTGCTGTGGTTTAAGAGCTGTTAGGTGTTGCCAAGTTAATGTTGGCTGCTGTTTATGTGCCGTAATTGCTATGGTCACCATTTCATTGTTGTAAAGTTGATGCTAGCTGCCGTCCAGCTCT
>JAOYND010218135.1:0-14372 GCA_025802135.1 Lagerstroemia fauriei
TGAGCACCCGAGCTTGGCCCCGAGCTGCTGACCGGAGCACCAGAGCCCTCCCCAAGCCAGAGCTGAGCCCCCCAGCTGAGTCCCTAATCTGCTACTCCGAGCCCCGATATACTACCCCGAGCTCCCGATCTGCTTGCCTGAGGCCCCAATCTGGTGACCCGAGCCCCCGATCTGCTGCCCCGAGCCCCCGAGCTGAGCTGCTGACCCGAGCCCCTGAGCCAAGTTGCTGCCGCGATCTCCCCAAGCCCACCGGGCTCGATCTCGCTGCCATCTGTCGAAGGTTGGCATGCTTGTCATTCCTTTGGTTAAATATTTACATGGTAGAGTCATACTTGGGTTGGATTAGATTGTTCTGTGAGCATAATGGGTGATTTAGGGTTTATAGGGACCTATTTATAATGCACCGAGATCTACATCGTGACCTATTTATAGTTTATCGGGGCTTATTTATACTATGTCAGGACCTATTTATAGTGCATCGATGATGCGGTCTAGACAGCGTTTGATTTCATGGGCGAATGGGACAACCCAAAGGTGCAGAAGGCGTTGAAGAATTGACTCGACCAGTTTGACCGGTCAATTGTTGGTGTCCGTTTTCAGCAAAATAGTATAGTTTTTTGCATGAAAACGAGCTTCCAAGCAGGATGCATCGCTTTACGATGCGCTGTGGTAATTTTTGGTCAAAATCCATCGTTTAGGTCCTCAATTTCATGTTTTTCGTTCTTGGTGGCATTTTTTTGTGGGGCCTTTTCGTAATTTTTATGATTCGGCGCCTAGGGTTTTTTTTCTATTTATTGATGTATCCGGCTACAGAGTCATCAGACTGAATTGATTAATAAAATTGAGGTTTTTCCCTCCGTTCTTTCGTTTCCTCGGCATTCGTGTGAATCAACGAGATTCAATTTATCCGCGATCTTCAATTCTGTTCGTCCTACTGCGTCAACCGGGACCTATTTAGTGGACTCTAAATCTTCATCATTTTCCACATCCATTTGATATGAAATACCACCTCCTTCGATGTTTGTGGAATGCAACTCCATCATAGACCTACTACTATCATAAGGAATGATTGATTGCACATTTCGATATAATTCATCATATGTGATGTTCATTGGGACAATTAATCATTTTGACTTTATTTGACTCCCAATATATCGAAAAACATCCATCTGTCGTACACTCCCATTTGCCATTGAACATAATTACCACTCGAACACTCTCCATAATACCTATTTATTAACATAAAGCAAAGATATATTAGTTATACTCTACACAATGCAATTGTTTAGAAATAGGTCCAGAAGCCATAAAATAGGTCCATATTAAAATAGATTTTCTAATGAAATCTAACTAAGGAATTAGTCTTCGGGACCTATTTTTCTCTTATTGAGACCTATTTTTCCCTCACCGGAACCTATTTAACTGAGAAGAAAAGTCGACTTTCTAATGAAATCTGACTAAGGCATTGGTCATCCGGACCTATTTTTTCTTAACGGGACCTAATTTTCTCTTACAGGGACCTATTTAACTGAGAGGAAAAATCGACTTTCTAATGAAATCTGACTAAGACATTGGTCATCGGGACCTATTTTCTCTTACCGGGACCTATTTTTTCTCTTACCGGACCAATTTTTCCCTCACCGGGACCTATTTAACTGAGAGGAAAAATCGACTTTCTAATGAAATCTGACTAAGGCATTGATCATCGGGACTTATTTTCTATTATCGGGACCTATTTTCTCTTAACGGGACCTATTTTTCCCTCATCGGGACCTATTTAACTAAGAGGAAAAATCAACTTTCTAATGAAATCTAACTAAGGCATTGATCATCGAGACCTATTTTCTATTATCGGGACCTATTTTCTCTTACTGTGACTTATTTTTCCCTCATCGGGACCTATTTAACTGAGAGGAAAAATCGACTTTCTAATGAAATTTGACTAAGGCATTGATTATCGGGACATATTTTCTCTTACTAGAACATATTTTTATCTTATTGGGACTTATTTTTCTCTCACCGGGACCTATTTAACTTATTAGAAAAATCAACTTTCTAATGAAATCTGACTAAAGTATTGGTCATCGGGACCTATTTTTCTCTTACCGGGGAAGAAGGAGCAAGGCTCGGTAGCTCAAGGTTGGCTCGAGCAGCTCGGGGTTGGGTCGGGTCGGGTTGGGCAGCTCGGGGTTGGGTCGGCTCGAGCAGTTCGGGGTTGGGAGAGATTTCGTTGTGCTGGGAGAGAGAGGAGAGAGGAGAGAGGAGAGAGGGAGGGAAAACTTTTGGAGGGAAAGTAAAAGAGGGAAAATTAAAATAATGTAAAAGAGGGAGGAAGATGACAAAATGAGGGGCAAACATGACAATTACATAACTTGGTGCTATTTCTCAACTTTGTTGTAACTTGGTGCTATTTTTGCAAGTTGGGGGGAGAGTTGTGCTATTCTCCACCCTTAACACTTTAAAGAAAAAGCTCCAACCCTCCAGCTTTCTTCCATAATAGAGATAAATGTCAATGTAAACCTTATGAAGAAAAGGTAAATAAAGGGGTATGTGAGTTTTATTAATGATATGGAACTTGGACCTTTAATTTTAAATTAAAAACCACACTGATACCCCATTTTCTCATCTCTCTACATTTATAGTTTGAAACTATGAGTATCCATAGAACCCCTTTAAATAAAGAGTAAGAGTCATGTCAGCATACCAAATATGTGTCATGATGTATCTACTAATAGAAAAATACTTCACGATAATTAATGGTTACATGAATATTTCGATTGCGCAAATAGATATTTTATTACTATAATCTCGGATATTACAAGATATTATTAGGTTTTCCTGTTAGGAAAAAAAGTATCAATGATATTAAAAGTTTGACTAATGTTATAATATGGTACAAAAATTTTGAAACGGTACAAAATAGTACAAAATATTTGAAAGTTGACACTGATAGTACAAAAAGTTATTTATTTGTTAACACCGTTAACTACTGGTGACATGACATGGTACCTGCATGGACGCTGACTTGGAAAATCGAATGACATGACAATAAAAACCTCGAAAAGAAGCACCAATAATACAAAAAATATGGCTAATGTTACAATATGGTACAGATTTGTCAAAACATTATAGTATAGTACAAAATTTTTATATTTTTATTATGCTTGTATTTATTGGCAAATAAAATCTTAAATCTATCCATCTCCCTTTTTGCATCACAAACTATTATACGTCGTGATTATCACCAATCGACTTTGCAGCAATCATCTTAATCTTAACATGCCTCAGAGAGTAGAGAAACTAAGGCCGTCATGGTAACTACTTATAAAGACCACATAGTGACATATATGGGAAATGGTTACTTGTCTTAACGTTCTTCTAATACTTAAGTTCAAAATTGTTGTACACAACCTATTCGATGATGCGAACTAAATATAAAGTGTTGTTTTTGTCATTAGGACTTGAAAGTTCTAATCTCGATTTTTAGACACTTTTTTGGATTAAATTTTTTAGTTTATTGATATATGTATTTTGCAGATCATCGAAAACAACAAGTCAATAATGATAATCACTCCAATGATGATTTTTATATTTATGATCATCAATATCATATCGATGATGGTGACAATGATATTAGTAATAATGTATCATTGAAAACTTTAGAATTTCCAATAAAATAAAATAATAATATAAATTTAAATATTTTGTACAATTCTATAATATTTTGAAGATATTGTATCATATTGTAATATTAGCCAAACTTTTTGTACCTATGGTGCATTTTTCCCTAGGTTTTTATTGTTATGTCATTCAATTTTCTGAGTCAGCAGCAACGTAGGCTCCACATCAGCGGCAACATAAGCGCCACGTCAGCAATTACTAACAGGGTGTTAGTAGTTAATTAACAGTTTGTACTATCAGCACCAACTTTTGAAAGATTTTGTATAATTTTGTAACATTTCAAAGATTTTTACCATAATGTAACACTAGTCAAACTTTGTGTACCACTGATGCTTTTTTCTCTTTCATGTTATGTATTAATTCTGTTATTGTTATATCATTCAATTTTCTGAGTCAGCAGCAATGTAGACGCCATATTAGCGGCAACGTAAGCTCCACGTCAGCAATTACAAACGACGTTAGTAGTTAATTAACAGTTTGTACTATCCACGTCAACTTTTGAAAGATTTTGTACCATTTTGTAACATTTTAAAGATTTTGTACTATATTATAAAATTAGTCAAACTTTTTGTACCGCTTGTGCTTTTTGCCCTTTCTTGTTAAGTATTAATTCTTTTTATATCTATCACTATTTTAAGGGAGGAGACCTACTTTTGGTGTCACATTTTCCATTCCCGAAATGCCATTGGTCGAAATTTTGTTAGCCCTTACATTAAAATAAAATGGGGTTATGATTGTAAATCCATTGGGTATAACCACTTACTTTCCACAATTTCTCACTCTTTTATTTAAAAATCAATTGTAAATAATTATTTTATTTAATTGTGCATGAAAAGATATTTTTAATAAATTTTATTTAGATAACACACCGTGCATAGCACGGGTAAGGCTATAGTTACTCCAAATGAAAAATGGTTTCTAAGATGCATTCAATTTACCCAACCATAAAATGACATTGAGTGCCATTAACCTCCAACTTGGATGGATACTATAAATTAAGTAGCTAAGAATATATCATTTTATCTGTTTATGTAATATAATATTTGTGTATATAAAAGAAAAATTGATACGAGAATTCGAGGCATTTAATAGAATGGAATTTGCACCTCATAAAACACTTGCTTATATGGTGTTACTATCTCCTGTAATTCGATGCGTACCATTTGGCATCTAAAAACCTTATTGGCCCTCAAGTTTGGTTGATATTTCTATTAATTAGCTGGGTTGTCTTTCTTTTAGAGATTTACTCAACTTCGGCCACCACATCTACTTGCACTCGAGAAGTCATGGAAGGTTTCGAAATCACTCACTCAGGCTGGTCATCCTCGTCCCATCCCGACTATATATAGATATGTAATGGTTTAGAGACGTCAAAGTTTATCAATGTGTAGGTTGGTTAGGCCCCACGAACCTAGCCAACCATTGGTTTTAAAGGGATACATTATTCTCACGGTGAGCACTAGAACCTAC
Organism: Lagerstroemia fauriei; assembly: GCA_025802135.1. Lineage (NCBI taxonomy): Eukaryota > Viridiplantae > Streptophyta > Magnoliopsida > Myrtales > Lythraceae > Lagerstroemia > Lagerstroemia fauriei. The sequence continues at coordinate 5,152 of JAOYND010218135.1, forward strand.
AATCTCTTAGACCACTGCACCAAGACCTCTTTCTCAGAAAAGCTAATTCCTCAATAAATAAATTTTTTAGTGATACGATAAATAAGCTAACTGAATTATAAGATAGTTTAGTAAAAACAACTTCATGAGTGACTTTACTTGCGATTTGATGAGCAGTTGCATCTTCCTCATACATGTGATCACTTGGAATATGATAATCTGAGCCATCAACTGGCACTACAAGAATTCCTTTGATTACCGAGAGAAAATCTTTGAGAGAAAAGGAGGTCGAACAAGCAGTGACAGAAATTTGAGAGAGCGCGGTCGGTTACAATACAGTTAGAGACGTCAATAAAAAGTCAGTCAAATAATTTGAGGACTTATCGTAAGGAGAGAGGTTGGAAATGGGAGAAGGGTGCACACATGAGTTTTTATTGCAAATCTCTCGCACTATTCGAGAGGCCATCGAGAGGCTTTCATGAATCCTCGAATAAATCCGACATATATCCGAGAGCTTTTATATGTGAGACTCCCGATTAGTTTTCAAGAGTATTCTCTCGAATGTTTCTCAAATATATCATGGAGATATTCCAAAAAAAAAACTCTCGAAATATGTAAAAGAAAATGTAGTATCATATATTTTGTTAATATTGTTTTCAATTTTTCATGATAAAAGTACTATATTATTTTTCAATAAAGATTAAATAGCATTTGAGAGACATAACTTTTTCGATGAAGAACGGCGCTAAAACTTGGTAAAAAATAAATCAAGGCATGCCCTTTTCACTCTTACCAATAGATACATGTCACGATATTTCACCTTGTGTATGAGGACCTTTCTTGCAACTTTGAGAGACCATCGACGGTCATGCCCATTGCTGAGTTTGAGAGTTTTCTCTCAAACTATTCCGAGATAAATCCGAGAGAAATCCAAAAGAGAACTCTTCCAAAATGTCAACACGTGCTATAAATGATAGACTGCAATGATAACTTATTTAAGCTTTTCATGATAAATGTGCTTTTCTATTGGCTTTTCAATAAGATTTCATAAGATTTTTTTTTACAAAAATTAATTGAAAATATTTTCAAAAATTTGACAACTAATGATATATATAGAGAAAGCATATTGCTTAACATCTTATTCCCACATATCTATTTTCCAACTATCACCGTCTCATTCTTCATTTTATTATGTTGCACATGGTTGGCTATTCTTCATCTTCATACACATCCCTTAGAATGATGATGCAATTCTCCTGACTCAAATATCTAGACACATCTCACTTTGAATGACGTTCTAATTGTCTTGGCACAGATCGATTGTTTGACACTTACTATAAAGGGTAAGTTTTCCAACTAATACTGTAGAAATTTACAATAACGAATATGCAATATATTTTTTTAACTATTCATTGTTGATAGTGGATTCTGATGTTGCATATCACAGATGAGTATCCCTTCCCATATTGCAAGAGGGAACGATTAGATGTCGTTGTGTGAAGTATCGACATAAAGGAAGTCTTTTGAAACCAGATGATATCAAAATACATTTGTATAAGTCAGGATTCAAACCTCAATATTGGCATTGGATTGATCATGGAGAGGTCCCACCTTCGGAGGATAGTACACATCCTAATATAAATAATTACCAAGAGATTATCATTGATGCAGCCAGGCAAGAGTTAGGTACCGATTTCGGCATATTTGAATGTGCATATGAAGATCATCATAGTACAATTCTACATAATGGATGTTTTCTAATGAGCAATGTGTCAGTGATGAAGAAGAATTGCCAAACACAGAAGCGCGAAAGTTCTATGCTATGCTAGAAGAGTGTAACCAATCGTTGTGGCAAGGTTGTATAGAACACTCTGCATTATCTGTAGTAATGAGGCTCGTGAGCATTAAATAATATTGGAATTTACCTCATGATATTGTGGATGAGGTATCAAAATGCACACCCGAGAGAAATAATGTCCCAACAAGCTACTATGAAGCTAGTTAGTGTCGCGACTGGGCACTGTTACGATGAAAATTGACCGTTGTATGAATGGTTGCATGTTGTACTATAAGGTGACTATGATAGAGATAATTCCAAGTTTTGTGGTGCTCCAAGGTACAAGGCACGTTTTCATGGAAATAATAATAGTAAGCCAGTATCAAATAAGAGAATGCGCTACTTACCCATCATTCCTCATTTGAAAAGATTATATGCCTCTAAATATTTTGCACCTTACATGACATTGTATCATAAAAATCGAAGAATAGATGGAGTGATGTGTCATCCATCAGATGGAAATGCATGGAAGGAATTTGATCGCACATATCCTGATTTTGCAGCTGAGCCTAGAAATGTCAGACTCGGATTGTGTGCTGATGGAATTGATCCTTCTCATTGTGGATCTATCTCATATTCATGTTGGCCTATAATTGTTACTTCGTGCAACCTTCTGCCACATATGTGCATGACATTACCTTATATGTTTTTAACGCGCATCATTCCTGATCCGAAGAGTCCAAAGCAAGGCATAGATGTTTGCCTACAACCTTTGATCGATGAATTGAAGCAATTGTGGGAGGTTGGAGAGACTACATATGATCTAGCGACCAAACAAAATTTTCAAATGAGAGCAGTTTTGATGTGGACTGTGAATGATTTTTCGACATGACATGTTGTCAGGTTGGATGATTGCCGGACGATTGGCATGCCCATATTGCATGGGATACAATAAAGCTTTTATATTGAGATATGGTGGAAAGTGCAGTTGGTTTGATTGTCATCGTCAATTTTTAGAACTTGGGCATCCATATAGGAGTAACTCATATAGCTTCATCAAGGAAGGATAGAATTGGACCCTCCACCCCGTCAAAGAAGTCTTGCGAAGTGTTTCACATGGTGAGTAATTTGGCAGAAGCTCATCAAAATGGTCAACTACCTATTATTCCATGATATGGCTCCTACCACAATTGGAAGAAGCAATCAATTTTTTGGGAGTTGACCATTGGAAGGATAACTTATTGCGATACAATTTAGATGTCATGCACATTGAAAAGAATTTCTTTGATAACATATTCAACACAATATTAAAGCTCGTAGAGATTTGCAAGAGTTTTGCAGATGGCCAGATCTTGAACTTATAGATAGAGGTAATGGCTGCTGGTTAAAGCCAAAAGCTAAGTATATTTTTTCAGTCGATCAGAGAAGAAGAATTTGTAAATGGGTAAGTGCTTTGCAAATGCCGGATGAATATTCATATCCAATCTTGCAAGAAGCGAGATGTTGTTCAGGGTAAATTCTCTAGTTGGAAGAGCCACGATTGTCATATTTTCATGGAACAATGACAACCAATTGTATTTGAATAACTTCCTGACAACATTTGGAAACTACTAGCGGAACTTGGCAAAATTTTCAAGGATCTTTGTTCAACTATGCTTCGTCATGAAGATTTTGAACAAATGGGCAAAAACATCCCAATTATTTTGTGCAAGTTAGAAAGGATCTTCCCACCAGACTTCTTCGAATCAATGGAGCATCTCGCAATCCATCTGGTGCAAGAAGTTGGCAATGGTGGACCCGTACAATTTCGATGGATGTACCAATTTGAGAGGTAAAGTACTGTACTATTCATATGTTATATATATTGATTGAATTAAAAATATACATATATCAATATTCTAGAATAATAATATTTCAATTGCATTTCATATAGATATCTTGGCAAGATTATCCATTTTCAATCAACCTGGTCGCGCGTCCGGAGCTTGTACAAAAAAGGTGGTTAACAGATATTGAGTTAAAATCTGCGACACTTCATGTTTTATTGAATTACGATGATGTTAAACTGTTCATTGAGTGAGCATCTCAAAATTTAATATTTCATACACAATAATTTTCTTCAATTTTTAGTTATACATTCTAATTGCTCGTGTCGTTTGTTAGTACATTCCTTCAGAGTAACAATATCGATACCATTCATGTTAATCAAGCAATTGATGAATATTTTGCCACATGGTTCAAGAAATATGTAAGTATAAATTACTATATAAATTTTATTATAATAATTTGTTAAATATATATATATATTGCATTTACTTTAACAATTTTTTATTTGCCTTAGGTTGATGATGCGGGCAATGGAATCACTGATCCCATGTTGTATGACTTGGCCTACGATCCAAATAGATAAGTTAAGATGTGGCCAACATATTTTATAAATGGTTTCAAACTTCATACCGAAGGATGGGCCCGCGGAAAAAGACGATGAACAATGGTGTTTGGGTGAAAGGAAATCTTGGTGAAGAAGGAGAACAAAATTTTTATGGGATGTTGCAGGAGATTCTCGAACTACAATACAGTGGAGTACCTGAGAAACAAGTAGTTTTATTTCTTTGTGATTGGTTGGCCCGGTACACGTATTGTGCATCCCGAGTACAAGATTATTGAAGTTTATCAAGCTCACAAATATAGAAAGTATGACCCTTTCATTATTGCAAAGAGGTGTTGACAAGTTTATTATGTTCCGTATCTAGGAAATATGAGGAGCAAAGTAAACTGGTTGACAGTTAATCAATCAAAGGCAACTAGGCGTGTTGAAATTGCCATCACATGTACGTCCAATAATACATGATGATATACTTGAACCTTTAGTTGATAACAATATATCTGAGGAAGATGTGCATTTCATTGGAACTCGTGAAGAGGAAGATTATGCAGATGAAATAGATGAAGATAAAGATGGTGAAAATGAAGAGGAAGATAATGAAAATATTGAAGAAAATTCTGAATAGTCAAGTAAACTATTGTAATATGTAATGTTTTAGTTTGTAATAAAAAAAACGTTTGTACTTGTCCATCTCTCGATCTGTTTGGGAGAAATTCGTTAAATATTAGATGCAATTTGTCTTGAATTTTCTAAATGAAATCATGAAGACAATAGATTTTATTTGGATTCTTTGTTTGAAAGACATACATCCAATTTACCTCGAACTGTTCGAGAGAATTTGCCAAATATTTGATGCGATTTATCCTGCATTTTCTCTATGGAATTATAAACCCGGGAGATTTTATTCAGATTCCTTATCCGAGAGATATTTACATGTTTAGTCAGACAAGTTATTTGTAAAGTAGGTGTAGTCAATCAAATGAAAGACTCGGATTTTCTGCACGAAATCATGAATACGGTAGATTTTATTCGGATTCAACCGAAAGACTTACATCGGATTTCTCTTGGATTATTCGAGAGAAATTCGTTAAATATCCTATGCAAATTTGTTATTATTCCTTGTCCGAGAGATATACATAGAATTCGAGAGAAATTCGTTAGCTATCCATCTCTCACTATGTTCTAAAGATGCAATTCAACCTAGATTTTCTGAATGAAATGATGGAGGCAGGAATTTTATTTAGATTCCTTGTTCGAGAGACATACATCGAATTTCTCTCGAATTATTTGACAAAAATCCGTTAACTATTAATCTTTCGGTCTTTTTGAGAGAAATTCGTTAAATATCCAATGCAATTTGTCTTGAATTTTCTGAATGAAATCACAAAGGCAGTAGATTTTATTCGAATTCCTCGTCCGAGAGACATACATCCGATTTATTTCGGACTGTTTGAGAGAATTCGTTAAATATCTGATGTGATTTATCCTATATTTTATGCATGGAATTACAAATACGGGATATTTTATTCGAACTCCTTATCCGAGATATATTTACATGTTTAGTCAAACAAGTTATCTGTAAAATTGGTATAGTCAATCAAATGAATGACTCCGATTTTTTGCATGAAATCATGAATGCAATAGATTTTATTTGGATTCCTCAACCGAGAGACATAAATCAGATTTCTCTTGGACTATTCGAGAGAAATTCGTTAATTTTTTATGAGATTTTACTCAGAATTTTTGTCCGAGATATATACATCGGATTTCTCTTGAATTATTTGAGGGAAAATCCGATTACTATCCATCTCTCGCTATGTTCCAAAGATGCAATTCATCCCGGATTTTCTGAATGAAATGATGAGGGCAGAGATTTTATTCAGATTCCTTGCTCGAGAGACGTATATTGAATTTCTCTCGAATTATTCCAAAGAAATCCATCCATATCTTGATCTGCTCGAGAGAAATTCGTTAAATATTCGATATAATTTGTCTCGAATTACATGTACAATCAAACAAAGTATCTGTAAATAAAATATGTGTAGTCAATCAAAAGAATGATGTTCACATGTATTTTTTGACAAGATGTGTAAAAGATATGGTACGATTTTCACAGTTACTCTCATTATATATTTATATAATATATTTTTTATTTTTAATCCTATAAATACTAACACCTTCCTACTTGTTTACCATATGCCAAGCAAATTTCACCACTTCATCTAAAGGTGATGCAAAACTCTTTAGCAATCTTTTTATGATTATGTATTATATATCTTTACTTAATGGAATGTTAATTGTTTTGTAGATATCTCAATCGAACAACTCCAAAAAGAATAAGGGCAAAGGTCGGAGGACTCACCAGGATGTTACATCGAGTTCTGCACATATGGCGACCCCAACAACGGAAAATGCAGACCCATTAATAAACACGTGTAACTTATTGTTTGGCGACAGTCGAATGATGCCTACGCGTGGATTTATACCACCTGCACCACACACTTTAGATCCTTCATTGGAAAACCAATTTGCTTAAGCAAATATTAGAAAGTTTAGTGCACAATTTTTTTCACCACCTTCTTCCCAGCCATTGCAATATCCTATCACTAAGGTTGTCCAACAGAACATTCCCTCACAAGGAACTTGGAATGGATGTTCCACCAGTACATTCACCTTCACAATCAATAAGGCCATCAATGGAAACAAGTGCAGAATCTCATGAGGAGAATACTATCGATATGCAATCCTTCCAAGAATCTACAAATCAAGGTCAAAGAGATGACAGAATATTTTTGCACTGTGAGGGAACCCTAGGGTAAGATGTTAAATTATATTTCTTCATTCTATTAAAATAAAGTTATAAAACTATTACAACCTTATGTAATAAAATAATGAATATTTACTACTATTAGATTCTTTCCTTACAAGAATGTTGTTTCTCGTGTATCTGAAGTCATCCGCAATAAGATGACCACTTTTTACAGCAGTTGGGAGAAAATTCCTCACAATCAGCGTCGTGATAGGCTTCAAGAATGGAATGTATTATCACAACGATATGTAGATATACATTTATGAATATAAAAATAGTTTATTCCATAAGCAAATTTTATTGAAATATAGTATTGTGTAACAAATTAAGCTTTTCAAATTTTGGCCTAGAGATTTGTGATATGGGAACCAAATGATGAAGAATTTATGTGGAAAGCATTTAATAAAAAGGGGACGGCTCGGCTGAGTGATACGTACAATTGGTGTAAAAAAAAGATAGGCCTGCACCCTAGATGGGTGTTAAGTTATGGAAAGACCTTAAAGAATATTGGTAGTCGTAAAAATACACTAAAATCGATGAACGAAACAAGAAGAATATGTCATCTAAGAGATGATGTTCTCCACATACGGGTGGTTTCCATTCTGTCGGTACCATTCGGGCATACATGGTAAATTAATTACAATATTGTTATATATTCTTAATTTTGATTATTTATTTTATTATGCACTCATGAAAAATCGCTCGATTGAAATATATATTTATGACAAATGGTCAATGTAGACTAAGTAATGTATGAATTATTTTCTAGAATGCGTCGCAACAAAGATGAAATTTGGGTAGAACAACGAGCAGGGGAAATTGGCGTAAATAACATAATTTTGATATTGTATTTATGATACAATAAGTAATCATGATCTATTTTCAGAGTAAGCTTAGTGTTAACATGTGTGTATTTACATGGTAGAATGTGACGAGAGATTGCGAACAGTCACATGGTGAAGAAATGAGCCCACCATCCCAATAGTCAGTCGTGAGTGCTTGGAAAAAAACAGTTGGAGGCCGTAAGAAAGGCCAGATTTATGGGCTGGGATACTATCCAGAGTTGGGAATTGCATCGTGTAATTATGAAAATATAGAGTCGTCGTCTGCTTGGGCAGAATAAATGGAGGAGATGCATTCACACATCACCAAATTGAATGAGGATGTAAAGAGCTTATGTCTCGCATGAGGTCAATGCTGTCTGACAACAGTTAAGCTCGCAAGAACAACAAATCCATTTGATGCAGGCGGCACAGCAAGCCTTACAACAATCACATATGATCATGACGCAACACATGAATAATTTTCCTAAACAATCTATGCAATCACAACTCTGGGGATAGCAGCCTTGCATTCTAGCATTCGACAACTTGCAACGGCAATATTCATGCGTTGTCCGAATCCTCTGATGAGGAGTGACCATGCTGGTTGTCCGGATCGTTCGACGAGGAGTGACCGCACTTGTTGTTTGGATCATCTGAGGATCCGGACAACGCATGAATATTGCCGTTGCAAGTTATCGAATGCTGGAATGCAAGGCTGCTGTCCCCAGAGTTGTCATTGCATAGATTGTTGATGAAAATTATTCATGCATTGCATCATGATCATATGTGACTGATGTAAGGCTTGTTGTGTTTCCTGCATTAAATGGACTTGTTGTTCTTGCGAGCTTAACTGTTGTCGCATGACATTGATCTCATGCGAGACATGAGCTCTTACATCTTCATTCAATTTGGTGATGTGTGAATGCATCTCCTCCATTTACTCTGCCCAAGCAGACGACGACCCTATATTTTCATAATTATATGATACAATTTCTGACTCTAGATAGTATTTCAGCCCATTAATCTGGTCTGTCTTGCTGCATCCAACTGCTTTTTTCCAAGCACTCACGACCGACTGTTGGGATGGTGGGCTCGTTTCCTCCCCATGTGACTGTTCGTGATCCTTCATGACATTCTATCACCTAAATATACACATGTTAACACTCAGCTTACTATGAAAATAGATCATGATTACTTATTATATCATAAATACTATATCGAAATTCTGTTACTTACACTAGTTTCCTCCACTCGTTGTTCTACTCAACTTCCATCTTTCTTGCAACGTATTCTAGAAAATAATTCATACATTGTGGATTCTCTCCCCAATTCCTTAGTCAGCATTGGACATTTTGTCATAAATATATATTTGAATCGAGCTATTTTTCATGAGTGCATAATAAAATAAATAATCAAATATAAGAGTATATAACAATATTGTAGTTA
>JAOYND010218335.1:0-14370 GCA_025802135.1 Lagerstroemia fauriei
TTAAACTTTTTGTACCGTTGGCATTTTTTTTCCTAAGTTTTTTTGCCACGTAATTTGATTTTCCACGTCAGCAGCCATGTAAGATGCCACGTGGGAGCCACGTCAGCATTTATTAATGGTGTCAATAGATAGTTGACAGTTTGTACCACTGGTGTTAACTTTTCAAAGAGTTTATACTATTCTGTAACGTTTCAAAAATTTTGTATCATATTGTAACACTAGCCATACTTTTTGTACCATTTTTGCTTTTTACCGGCCATTATAAATAAATAAAACTTAATGATTCGAAGTTTTTAATAATAAAATTCTAAAAATGAAAAAATCTTTAAAATAACTTAATTTTTTATCGATTTATAACTAAAGACAACACATGGTATATCCGTCCACTGCAGGACTTTCTCCGGCAACTGGTTGGGAACTATTAAAACATGTTAAATTACATTAATGCCCATGAAGTCGGTCGCAATGCCTACTGACATGTGACATGCAGCTTCCTGCAGCTCCCGAGATCAAAATGACAGGAAGTAGCAACTACTAACGCGGTCATACTTAAAGCAGTAAAGACTTTTTACCTTTTCATCTGTAAAGGATGAAATAATCTATTGTTATACCGAATTCCGCTGTGGTTGAACGGCTCGGTTGTTAAACAGGACAGGCCTAGTTACGCGCAACACGTCCGGATATATATCATCCCAAACTTTGTCGTGGAAATCTGTCTCAATAATATCAGCACTTTTTTTTTTGTGGTAGAGAAGCGTCTTTATGGTTACTATGTCATATACTTGTGGGAATTTTCAGGTGATGGTTTTCGAGATTACTCCTAAGTAAATCAACCCATCACAATTAATTTAAATTCGAAATAAATCAGCTTATTAGGAGAAAAACTCTCCGACCAAGGACGAATTTAGAAAACCTATCCAAGGAGCGAGAAATTCAAGGGAAATCAAAGGAAGAGTAAAATGACTAAATTATTGAGGATAAAAATGATGGCAAAAGACTAATTATTGGGAATTTCATAAAAATTGAGAACGATATTAATGAAAAAATTAGATTAAAGGTGAAAATGATGGTTGCATGAAATATTAGGGACGAAAATGAAAGTTTACTCTAAAATTTATATGACATTCTACATATTTTTTAGGATAACAAAGGCAACTGCCCTTTCCTACGCCCCTCAAAATCCATCCCTATAAAATTTTTATATTGAAAATTCATACCAACAACCTCATATAAAGGAGTCAACCTTCTCTAAATCGGTGTTACCACGTGATAGTTCTTATACAGTGACACTGTATAAAATAAAATTTATATACTGATCAAGACTTTTCAATGTAAAGGGAAAGATAAATTATTAGGTAATCCCACCTCATCACATGATGTGAGGAAACACCAATTAAAATATGACAAATAAGTAAATTAATATTAATCACCTGAGCAGTTATCATAATTATAAGTAATCAAAATAATTTAATTTATTTTTTCTTATCACGTCATTGTGAGGAAGGAGGCGGCTAATATTTTTTCAAAGGGAAGTGATGGGGAAGAATGATAATTTTTTTTCTTCCTTTTTCTACTGGGAATTATTTGCATGCATGCAATTGGTGAATCTTAAACTTCGTATAAAATTAAAAATGGAAACAACATTTAGAACATCAGAATATTGTTTTTTTTTGCCATGTTTTATATTTGTATATATCTATTTCTTTAAAGCACACCGAGTTAGTTTTGATCTATTTTTTATTTCAAAATTACCATTCATTCTAATTTATGCAATATTATCTCTCAGTCTTTTATTGTCATTATAATTATTTTGAATGATTTACTTCACCCTTCATTCCTTTTTTTCCAAGACGATTTTTATTCTATCAATCCACCAAAACTTTTTCTCAACAACTATTTTTTAATTGTATATGTATTTCTCTAGACCGCAACAACTATTATCTAAAAGTATTCGTGGACAAGAGATCATACTACATCCACATTACATTGCATAAAACAATATTTTTATCTTTCTCAATTATATATGATGATATTTAAGGTGCGTAACACGGATCATTCGCTAGTATAATATATATATGAATTTATATTTGCATAATATATATACACACACATTTGTATTTATATCAAAAGGAATCCAATGACACCACCAAACGTATCACAAAAATCGAATCATAAGAGGAAAATATCATGGAAATTGCTTACGAACGATACAAGCAATGGTGTCACTGACATTAATATTTATATTTATTATTATATAAAAAATGAGGTAGTTTTGGTCTCACTTTTGAGATCTAAAACTACCCTTGATAAGTTAAGTAAAAAGATTAACAAAATGGGTAAAAGTGTAAAATCATTTTAAGAGTATAACTACCATTAACTACTCTATAATTTTTTCTAATAATGGATTTTTTCATTTATGATAAATTATATTAAAAATCAAAATTGTTACAAAAATAATATAAAATTATAAAAAATATATATAAATATAATTTAATAATCAACTATATATTTAACAATTTCGTGTATAACATGAGTTTGCACTAGATATATACTCTAAAATGTGAAATAAATAAACAAATATGAATTAGTAACTAATTTTGGAAGTAATTAAGATGGTCTCCGCTCATTCGTTTGGATTGTATCATGAGCTATACTTAAGAAAGGCTATTGATGTGAGTGTGCTATCATCGGTTTGAGATCAAATGGTATATCGTCCTTAATTTGAAATTAATAAATTCTATATTAGTGTTCGATTTACATTTATAACTTCTTTTTATAAATTTTCATCTGGATCTACAAGAGTCTCAGACTCATTTGTACTTCAAATCCTGAACTATTAAATAATGATATTTAATTTTTTATTATCTATTTCTTCTATCATCTCTTAGGTTTATATAAATGCTCAGTGATGGAGAAGAGAAAGGCTATTCAAGCCTAGATTCTAGATACTATATATAAAATGAGTATAAAAATATAATAAACACAATACTTTCTTATATGTTATGAAGAGCCTTAGCATCGACAGAGAAACCCAAAAACAGACACACAAAAAAGGAAAAGAAAATGAACCAGAAGAAGAAGAAACGGACACGTTTTTCCTTTTCCATTTGACCTTGACAGTCAACCAAGGAAAAATCACATTAACAATAACTTATTGTTTATTTATATATGCCAATTCCACCCTGGCGATAACTCCAACCAAGCGGCCGACGGGCCGGTGATGCAATCACTGACCCTGGGGAAGGCCTCCAGGAACGGCTGCAGGTTCACCGGCTCCGCCTCCAGCCACCGGAGCCGCACAGTTCTTGAAGTCCAACGACACGTTTTCGTAGATTTCCCACCATTTCTTCACCAGCATCTCAATTTCTGGTCGGCCCATGTTCTCCTCCTTCTTGTTGTAACTCCACGGCTTCGACCCGGGGGCGCAGTATTGCACGACCTTAAGCTTTTCGAACCAGTTCTCCATCACCCTCTCCACGTTCTCCTCCCTCCTGGGGTACGGCCTCCGCCGCGACACACCAGCTGTAAAATTATTGAGCCCGATCTTCTCGGGATGCTTCCACAGCATGGGCAGAACGAGGTTGTAGAACGGCTCGATCGGGCTGTAGATGTCCTGGAAGCACTTGTTGAGGAAGTCCTGGAAGGACGTCGTCGGCTGGGTGGCCTTGAGTGTCTCGAAGAGGTCGCGGTAGGTGTATTTCGGGAGGCTGGGCTCAAACACAAACATGCCTGCGTTGAAGTACAGGGCCGGGCGTGGGCCGCGCTCGGCCTCGGGCCACGGGACACAGTCGGGGCATAGCTGGCAGTAGCTGATCTCGTACTGCGGGGTGTGGGACCCCTTCCTTTCGCAGAAGCAATCCTTCACGGCGTAGAACCGGCCATTAGGCAGGTCGAAGAGGTGGTCGATGTTTCCGTAGACTTGGATGTCGCAGTTGAGGTAGATCATCTTGTTGTAGTCCACGAACTGCCATAAGATCAGAAGAAAGAACACAGCTTAGGATCGAGTTTAAACATATCGGTAAAACCCTACTATATTCGATATTACACAAATTTTTGGATAGTTTTTAAGTGGTGCAAGCACCGCATTGGTAAATTCAAATCCCGGCCTGGAAAACTAACTATATTCACATATATTGTTACCTTATTAGTATTTACTTTTCCAAAACCATGAACACTTCACAAATCTATGGATTCAGGTCAATTCAAGTGCAAAGCGCATGTGCGGGTGGCCTCACCAAGGGTTACTGCTCAAATGAATTCGAACCTCCGACATAATGGATTTTCACACGAGTCGTATACACGTCTTATCTGTTTGAGCTAATCTTTAGGGTTTGTTATTTTCACTTTAATTTGTAATAATATTGATATATGACCAAAATCACACAATAAATCACCGTGATTAATTTTTCATTATTTTATATCCTCGGTATATGGTTTTTTTTATACTTGAAAAAATCAACCAAAGAAATCGAGCACAAGCACAAGCAGGGACCATAACATACCTCCCAGATTCGGAGCTTAGAGTAGTTGATGGCATGGTAGTCCTTGGCGAATGGGGTCTGGTTCTCAGGTGGGTAAAGTGGTTCGATCTCCCGAACGATGCACCCTTGCTCCTTCAGGGTCCTGCAGGTCTTCTCCGGCACGTCCGGCAGGACTGCCACCACGAGCTGGTACTTGCTCTCGACCTTCCTCAGGCCCTTCACCTGCCCTATGACACCATTCACGTCGTGCCCACCCCTGGGTAGGAACGTGACGTAGGCTCGGTTCTGTGGCTGGCTGGCCAGCGTCGGGACAATGGCGTTGGGCTCGGGGGCAGCGGCGGTGGTTGCGGGAGCCATGCTGGTCAGTTGTCGAAGTCGGCAAGGCTGAAGCTTTGGGGATTGGAAGGTGAGGGAGAAAACAAGGGAAACGGGGCATTATATAGAGTAAACAGCGCATGACACGTGCGAAGCATGGTAAAAATCTTCTAGTATGGAGTGGATCATAGTATTATTAATACGTGTAAATTAAACGAATTGAAGGAAATATTTAAAATATTAGATGATTTATTAAGTACAACTAAAATTTTAACATGTGTAACATACAACGTATTCATTATGTATACAAAACCCTTTCAGCTTTTAACACGTGTAAAATTTTCATAATTTTCGAGTATCAACTTTACATATGTTAAGATCTGAATAGTAATTTATATAACGAATCCGTTATATATATACAATCAATATTTACTCGTTTATATAAGAGGAAATTTCTGGGGTTTAATATTTATTTATATTTTTTTAATTAAGGATAGGCTAGGGTAATTGTGACCAGACAAACCGTCATGAGATTATCTTGTGAAAAATTGTTATACTAATACAAATTGGCTGAGTTGGGTCGAACTGTCCGGACCTCTTTCCCTTTTACAAGGCCTTAGTCTCCAATCTTGTGGGAGAGAATTGAAAATTTAACCTCTTTGAAGAAAAAGTCTTGTATATAAATGGTATGCGGCAGTTTCGACATAATAGTACAAACTAATATAATTTAGTTATTTTCAAGACTGTATTTTTTATTTTTATCATTAAAAAATTAAAATTGTTGAATATTATTATTTTGTGATACCACATTAGCTCTGCCACGTGATTTACCTGTTACACATAATACTTTCTTCGGTTCGAATCGGAATTAATTAAATTTCATTCAAATTCTCAATGTTTAATGGTGCATTAAAAAATAACTGGACACTAAACTCGTATTATACATGGCATGTATTATATTTTGTCATAAATTCATATGCAAATGAATAAAGTGAATAAATATAATTAATACATATAAAAAGAATAAATATTATTAATTTTTTGTATAAGGATGATTTATGTATACTTATAAAAGAGGATTGTAAAAAATAAATTTGTGATACGAAATTTGTGCACGTATTGTTGATGAAATAGTAAAAAGAAAATTTATATACCGAATTTATAGATTTAAGAAAGGAAAAAAGAAATGTGAGGAGAGAGAATATAGGAGAGTAAGCGGAAGGAAAGAAAAAGAGAAAATCTTACTCCCTCTTTTGTTCGAAGCATGGGGCTGCCACTCCCCAAGGCTCGTTCATGTGTCACCAGCCCGGGGACTAAGCTGCATGACTTCTGCTATTTTATGATATAAACCACTTATTAAAAAAAAAAGGTCCTAGAAAGACCCGGACCTTTCCAAGGGAATAATTTATAATATATCCACATCGGAGATAACATTCATGCGTTCAAATTCTCAGCCATTGAAATCTGTGTACTGTATCTCACCCGTTGAAATTTCAACATCGAATCTCAACCATTGAAACACTGTGTGCATGTTCGGTACAAGTGCAGCATGAAATTTCCTCTTTTCCAGTCTTGAAGGGACGATTTTTTCGACGGGAAGATCTCAACAGTTGGTGTCTCCAGCTGTGACCAGGCTGTGGTGCCAATGGGATTGTGGATATCGGACGGTGTTATAAATAAAAAGGATTCGGTCATTTCAAAATAACTTTTATAAAATTTTAAAATAAAAAATAATTGAATATTATTGGGATAATTACAGTAGAAGTCCTATAACTTTATCATTTTTGGTAATTGAGTTCTATAACTTTGAAAGTGGCTAATTCAGTCCTATAACATCAGTTCTATTAACCTTTAAGTCCAAACCGTTACTATTTTATTGACGTGACATTCACGGCGTTCACTGTTCTGTTAACGGAACAGTGACAAATCGAACTTAAAGGTTAACGGAACTGATGTTATAGGACTGAATTAGCCACTTTCAAAGTTATAAGACTCAATTGCCAAAAATGATAAAGTTATAGGACCTCTGCTATCATTCTCCCGAATATTATTAGTTTATAATATTATCTCAGCACTATCACGTGATATGTCCGTTAAATACGAGATTTTAACCAAGTAGACCATTAATTGCTCGATTTTCTTTTGTTGTGACAGAACGAGTGATTCATGAATAATCAGGTTGTAGACGGTTCCGTAATGTTTTTCTCAAGACGCCTCAGATTTCTTGAATAATATCGGGTCATTAAGCCACGTGCTATGCGGATATCATCTGTGAGTCGATGAGGGAAAATCCTACTCGAACAACATCCGGATGACTAGAAGTCTTGCTCGAGTGGTGCCATGTGAATTTAGAAATTCTAGGGGATATGGACTCGGTCAAGAGAGACTGCAAGATGAATTAATGGTTTCTTCGATAATCACTGGGGGTTTTAATAAGCCCATTAATTCATTATAAAAAAAATTACATGCACGTAATTGGTATATAGACATCCAATAATATCAACAAACATCAATATGTCCCAAAGGACAGATCGCAAATCTATTAACCTTTAATGGATGATTGAGCGCCTGATTCGCAAGTCAATCAGCGTACTTGTTTTCTTTCCGAAATGTATGCTTCACAAAAGCGATCTGCCCCCATATAAAAAAGTTACGGATATCTTGAAGATGATGTGTTTATCTAGACCACATTTTGATGATGTGCCTATGTGCATCATGTAAGATAAGTACTGTTATATAATGATACTATTACGCACAAGACTTTCTCAAGGTTATCCATGTTTTAATTATATTTTTACAAAGAGGAATAATAGATTTATTATGTAAATCACCGTTCACATCTTAACATATTTAAAATTGATATTCGATAACTGTAAAAACTTTACACATATTAAGATCTGAATAATAATTTACACAAATAACTCATTATATATTATATACTAAATATTTAATCTTAGCGGCACACGTAAATGGTTATTCACTTTTAGCTCAACATTTTCTCCGGTCACACTGCGGGTGGGGAAAGTTTTTTTTTTTTTCCATGAGAAAATATTATCACAGTAGTATTCAATAACACAAGTTATTTAGATACAATTATTTTTATTTGTATAAGCCGTAATATCGTATCATGATAAAAGATTTTCTCCTCCGGATTGGCCCCAGGCTTTTAAGGCTCAGAATCCCAGCAGGGTCATCCACGTCTCAACGACGCGACACGTGCGGAACGGGCTTCGACTTCTTTGTCATTTACAGTTAAGTTACATTGGCCCACTCTTTAAAACCTGGTCGGGGGGACTCAAAATCAACACCTAGCATAGGTTGGTGAACCGTCAAGGCCATGGTATTATGGTAACTCGGGCCATCCAAGGGCAAGACTGACCCACAGGGGAGAGAGTGAAGTGAGAGAAAATAATAAAAAATTAAAAACCCTAGATCTAATGGCTGAACCTACCGGGAAAGATTTCATTTATACAATTTTTTTAAGTAGTCATGACACATTACTAGATGTTAATCTTGACTTATAAATCTATTCGATTAAGAATTAATTAAATAATCTTATTAAAAAGTTTAATGAGATTATTTAGAATATAATTATTGGACCTACTGCAGGCTTAGTGTGGAACCCAATGGGTCACACACAATACATGTTTTTCTCATAACCAAAATTTAATAATTTAAAATTTGGATTGGTTAGTTAAAATTTCTGCTAGCACGAATTGGCCTATAATGGTCACACACCTTATTGGATAAAGTTATTACGGAACAAAATATTAGATTTATAGAAAACCGATAAGTAAATATTCTTGATTACACGGGCATGAAAATTATCAAATACGATTAGGTTAAATTTATTAGATACACATGCACAAAAATTTAATCGGTTGATGAGTTTTTCAACCAAATTGGATGGAACGGCTTTCTCGAAAATGTTTCGGTGGCCTTTTGTACGTTATTCTCTAATAATGATGCAACATTCATTTTTATATTAAATGAAATAACGTACATTTAGAGGCATGTGAATGTGTCTGCATAGGTTAATGATAGATAATAGAAAATTGGCAAGTAACACAAAATAAGAAAAAGGTTACGTTCCACTTTTAGAGCCATGAGAGAGGGTCTCTCATCTTCACCGATAGCCCAGAAAATATTATCTGAGATTTGAGTTATGTTAGTGGCTGATCAGGAAAAATATTTTCCCAAAATCAATGAGAAAGCCTGGTGTGGATGCCGTGGAGGGCGTGCACATGTGCGTTTAATCGAAGGATCGACCATAGGAGGTTCGTGATCGGAGATACTAATTAGTGGAGGCGGTGTTGAACAGCGTTAACCCGAGGAATATAACAGAAGGACCGAGGCAGAGTTCTTATAGGTATAATTTTAAACACCCTCCTTAATCATAATTCTGAATTACCTCGAAATGACTGCTGAGATTGAGAATCGATTTTTTTTAAAATATAACTTTCGCTGCGCCACGATTCTCAATAGTTCTTCCAAGGTTATGGTATCTTGGGCAATCCAAGGGCAAGATTGACCCACAGGGGAGAGAGTGAAGTGGGACAAAATGATAAAAAATTAAAAACCCTAGATCTACCCTTCCCAGTATGATTTATACAAATTTCCTAGGTTAATACCGGTATCATTTAATGTTTGATTTTCATTTAATTATAAATATATCAGATAAATTAAATAATTAGTACTAGTATCAATCCCGTAAATGTAAATTACCATTCAAATATTTTAATTTAATAATTTTACTTAGAGGATAACTCAAATCTGGAACTTCGACCTTATCAAATAGAATGAGATTAGTTTTAAATCGCTAAACTAGCACGCAATAATAATATATGCACGTACCTGTTAGCACATATATTTAGACGCCTTTTTCTTCGAATGAGCTTTTGTTCTTGAATCTTATGGAAGAAGATATATAGTATTTAAGAGAGTTTTATTTTTAGCAGGTCGATTTAGTTCACATTTAAATTAGTTATGACGGATCCAAAGTTTGAGTGTTGCAAAAAAAAAAAAATCAATGGGCGAAGGTAGTTGGTCTCCCTTTTAAATCTCTAAAAAAACTATTCATAAATAAACTAGTAAAAATGATCAAAGAATTAAATAATAAAATTACTTTTAAAACTATAATCACAACTAACTATTCTCTATTTTTTTAATTATATATGTTATTTTTAATTCATTACAATTGCAAAAAATATAATTTAATAATTAATTATATATTTAATAATTCTGTATATATTACGAGTTCCGTCTAATCTATATATATATATATATATACACACACGCATTGTAAATTAATTTTATGGGCTGGGCACCAAAATTTCTTTGAAATTTCTTCTAAACTAATGATGACATCTTACGGATATCATTTATTGACGGGCCCAGCAGCAATTGGAGAGCATCTTGTATTTAATAGTATATCATGTAAGAGTACTTATGTAATATTGTAAGTAAATAATACTAAATTTTTCAAATATGAAATTTTAAAAATAAATAATACTAAAAATAACTAAGTCTCTTATTGATTTATGACATTGCACACCACGTGATATAGCCCATCAAATACAGCACTCTCTCCAGCAAGTTGTTGGGAACTATTAAAACGTGTTAAATTACATTAATGCGCATGAAGTCCGACGTAGAATGAAACGCCTGCCGACACTTGATATGGGGCTCACTGCAGATCCCGAGATCAAACTAACAGGAAGTACCAACTACTGATAGGTTTATCCTCATCGTACCAGAAGCTTTTTTTCCCTTCTGTAAGTAAAGGATAAAATAATCGGTTACTATATCGAATTCTGCTGTGGTTGTATGGCTCGGTTGTTAAATGGGACGGACCTAGTAACGTGCATCATGTCCAGATACATTATCCCATAACTTTGTCGTGAAAATTGGTCCCCGTATTATTAGCACCTTTTTTTTTGGGCGGAAGAGAGGCCTCTTTTTGGTTACTATATCATATACTTGTGGAAATTTTTAGGTAATTGGAAATCAAAGGAAGAGTAAAATGATTAAATTATTTGGGAGCAAAATGATGGTAAAAGATTAAATTATCAGAATTTCTTAAATATTGAGGGCGATATTGATAATAAAATTAGACTAGGAATAAAAATAATGGCTACATAAAATATTAAGGATGAAAATGATAATTTACCCTTAAATTTATAAGACACTCTACATTTTTTTAGGTATAACAAAGTTGACTGCCCTTTCCTCGCACTCCTCAAAATCCATCCTTGCTTTCAATTATAAAATTTTAATATTGAAAGAATTCAAACCAAAAACCACATATAAAAGAGAAAGCGTTCTGTAAATTGGTGTCATCATGTAATAGTTCTTATATATTAACATTGATCCATAAAATTCAATTATTTTTAAGATTTTTTATTGCATCTCAAAAATAAACTATAATCTTAAAAATAATTGAATTTTATTGTTTAACGTTAAATTCAAGACTTTCCCCATGTGAAGGAATGAGAAATTCCTAGGTAATCTTAACTAGTCATATGACGCGAGAAAACACTAATCAAAATATAATAAACGAGTGAATTACTATTAATCACTCGAGTAGTAACTATAATTATTATTAGTCAAAGTAATTTAATCAGTTTTTTTCACCATGTTACTATGAAGAATGAAAACCTAATATTTTTTTCCTACATGTTTTATTTTCGTACTAGAAATTCCATAGACATCATGTAGAAACCGATCTTCGGGATAAAGAACTGGTTGACAGCTGGCCATGGGTATGATATAGTACCCATTTACTCAATACACTATCATGCTCAGCTAGGCTTCTGATGGTTTAAACTTCTTGAGGGCCCCACAGGGCTTTCCCCGGGTTGCCCAAGGCATCTGGTCGGAGACCATATCCTGAGTCAATCGGTCAGACAAGTATGCTTCGACGATTCGATTCTACATGCTCGGTTAGGTTTCTTGATGTTACTAACTCATCCATCCCATTAAATTTCCCCCCTGAAAAATTTTAAAGTTCCATTGGCCCCGTATATAGACAGCAAAATTTACACCATCACGATGTCCATGGCAGTGACTCCCCATAATATATGCTGAGGAAAATACCCATTAATTTGAATGAAAATGTAGTCACTCAATCCTCGGATTTGGTGCATCTTATCCCATTGCTTTTCTTTCCTATATCTTGCAAGTAGGTCTAAAAACTACATGGAGTTGCACACATGAACTTATACCAATGTAGAAGATGGTTTTTACAAAGGCTACAAGGCAACATAAGTGTTCCTCTTGCTGCGGGTAAATCAAATCATTTTTTTTTTAACTTAGCTGCAGGTAAATCATCAACTTAGCAATTCCTGGATAGTGAAAAAGATCCGTAGGAAACCGCAGTCTCAAAAACCGTACTTGAATATGCTAAAAGGCAACATAAAAAGGCAGATATTACACCTGTATGGAATATTTGTGCAACAAAGATTCATATTTGGTGAACCTTCAACAATATCATCGGCTGTTGGATATCATTCGCAATTGAACTTGTCAGCTTGCTCAAGATCCATGTTTGCTCTTTGCTTGGGGTCCTTCAATCCAAGGTACCGGAGGTTGACTGCTCTTGAGCAAGAGCATTGAACAGGTAACCATAAGCCTCTCCATCCTACGAAAGCATAACAAGATATGCAGAGCTGGGAAATGACTTAATTCTTGAAAGCAAAAACACAATATCAGTATAATTACCTCAGGATTCAGAAGAAAAGAGTGACTAAACAGGTCATCTTTTTCATTTAACCTCAGGATTCAGGATTCAGTATAATTACTTTGGAATTTAGGGTTCAGCAAAAACAGTTATATTGTATCAACAGAGAAACAATTCAACTTGTTTAATGCATCGATCTATCAGGAGCCATATCACCGGAAAAGCTTGGTCTAGTAGCGCTCGCTTTCTCGCTTTCTCTCGTTACACGTTACATGCAAAACTGCCATCGTCACACCTGCCTTTTACAATCACACCCCTCTTCTTACTATCTATTACAATCAAGTCCTCTTCTTCTTTCTTCTTTACATTCCCATCCTTGAACCATGACAGATCGCGATCAGAGTGCCCGAAAGGAATTAGACCAGACGGAGAAGGCTCTCGACTTTGAACCGAAACGGAAAAGGCAAGACCTAATCCGCACAAAAACAGTAAATTTTACAAAATTAAAATAAAATAAAAGGAAAAAGGTGAGCCGTTGACGTGGAGAAAGTGGTCATATCACGTAGGTAATACTGATGTGATATATCCATCCAATCGAGACTTGTCATGTAACCAATAATTAGAAAAAAAAAGTACTAGTGGTGCAAAAAGTTTGACTAATGTTACAATATGGTACAAAATCTTTAAAACGTTACAGAATAGTACAAAATCTTTGAAAAGTTGGCGCTAATAGTACAAACTGTTGATTAACTACTAACGCTGTTAGTAACTGCTGACGTGACGCTTACGTTGCTGCTGACATTACGCCTACGTGGCTGCTAATTTAGAAAATTGAATGATGTAACAATAAAAACTTAGGAAAAAAAACAAATGGTACAAAAAGTTTAGCTAATGTTATAATACGATACAATATCTTCAAATATTATAGAATTGTACAAAATATTTAATTTGTATTATTATTTTATTTTGTTGGAAATTCCAAAGTTTCCAATGACACATTATCACTAATATCATTGTCACCATCATCGATATGATATTTAGGATCATAAATGTAAGAATTATTATTGGAGTGATTAATTGATTATCATCAATAACTTATTTTTTTGATGATCTGTAAAATACATATGTCAATAAACCACGCCAACATCGCTTACATCGTATGACCGCTCCACTGAAAACTTTCTCTGTTAATGTGGACGCGTGAGAGGAGGGCTTGAAACTTTGCTTTAGATTATGACCAGGTTATTGACTCGCGTTCCGCTGCAGCGATATTTTACAATTCTTATGATGTAAAATATATCCGGTTAGCAAATATATGGAGCGTCGATATTTTACAACTCTTATGATGTAAAATATATCAAATTAGCAAATATATCAATGACTAATTGTTACAGGCAATAATGGAAATTTGAGGAATAGTTGTACTCATTAATACAGTTGACCATGGATATGATTGAAGGTAATTCACATAGAACTTGGAATCAGGAAGTTGGATTTATCATGTACATTCTAGGTAAAAATAGATAAAACAGTAATATAATATCCTTACTAGTTCCATCAGATGTTACGGGTTTGTTACATCTCTATTTTGGATATATAAAGAAAGTAGCATGAGTTGAAACAGTGTTGTATTGCTTTAACACCTGGGAAGCAAGAATAAAATATAAAAGAGTTGATGTGCTGGATTAGCGATGATATTACAGAACAAATGTTAGATTGGCATCTGTATTTTGGAAAGAGCATTCAGTAAAAGGTATTAGGCTTCAAGAGGATAGGCATGGCTGGTCAGTCCTCTTTCTTCATTGTCCTATCAATAATCAATAATTATAGAAAAGGAAGATAAATGTTTGTCATCAAAGTGTGTAGTTGATGAAGTGAGATATCTATAAATGAATT
>JAOYND010218435.1:0-14366 GCA_025802135.1 Lagerstroemia fauriei
TTCTCCATTTGCTTCTGCATCTCGACGTCGGCGGTCTCGGCGGAAAGCTCTCAGCGCCGGTCGACAAAATCGGAAACGGAAGAGAAGGGCTTTGCCGGGATCCGATTGATTGAGGGAAATTTCAGAGCTTTGGTATCTATCTCGTCTTCACTGCATTGAAAGAGAGAAGGAAATCGGGAGGGGGAGAGGTGAGAGCAGTGGAAGGAGTAGATCTGAATTTCATTCCGCGAGGATGCAATGCAGAGCGGTAACAGATCAGACCGCGCCTGCTTTGTTGGTTCGGTTCAAAGAATCATTTCGAAATCGAACCGAAATTAAGTGACCGGTTCGATTTGAATTGGAGTATTAAGTTCTAGAAAAAATTCATTTTGGTCAATCTTTTATACTATATACATATTTGTCCTAAACTTTTTTAAGTCAATTTCAGTCTTCAATCGTATGAATGAAAATGAAGGGGGAAGGAGGGCAAGGGAATGGAAGGGAACGAAAGAGAAATATTTATCTAATTTGAATTTATTATAATAAGGGGAATTTAGGGAGAAAAATTAATCTCATATGCATATGACTTATTAATTAATATACAAAATACCTTTCTCTTCATAGCAAACTTAACTACGACTTTTTTCTTGTATTCACTTCTCGAACGTGAATGATTCAATAAACAGAATGAAATAATTGCGAGATGTAACTCAATCATATAATCAAAAGAGAGAATACTATATAATTATAAAATAAAGTGTCGTACCTCGGATTGGTGCGGAAAGCGAATGGAGGGGAAATTTTTCCTTATTTGGGTAGTTCTATTCAATTAATGGAGGGGAACTATTCACCTGACAGAAGATGTCACAACAGTGTGCTCCGGCGATGTGTGCACCTTGAGTGCTACGACGGTACGCTCAGATGTCTCGTCCTTCTCTAACATCTCTGATGTGTCCCCCTCAATATCCTCTATGGGGAAAAATTGGTGCTCTACGCATCTCTCTAGGACGCTAAAGTAACATGATCCGGTGGTCCACTCACAGGGGATGTCACAATAGTGCTGCTGGTTTATCTAATTAAGTAACATCTTCAAATTAATTGAAGTAACATCTTTAGATTTAATTTAGTATAGAATATGTCATGCTAGTTTACCTAATTAAGTAAGCGTACATACGTAAAGGCTAGAAGGTAGTTTAAGATTAGTTGAGGCGGTAGAATACTTCTTTCTTTTAAGTAAGGTCTCGAGTCAAAGTATTGTTCATCGAGAAAAAATCACCTTGGGGAGACTTTCCCTAGCGGGTCCAACTAACTCGAACAGAATTAACTAGGATGCGTTGAGTTTTCAAATATCTGTGATTTAATTCGAAAAATTAACTAAATCATCACTTTAGCAACTTGACTGAATATCAATCTTGCATAAATTTGTCTCTTCTAATGCTAAAATACTAACCCATCCATTCCAGTCATGATTTTCGAAATGCATGCTCCTAAGGGGGTAACAGAGATTCGTGAAGAATTCAATTCCAATTTAGCCTCCAAGCATTTTTTTTGTGCCCATCTTTTCAAATCTCCACCCAAGATAGGCATAGAGGAAGAAAATATGAAAAACAATGGTAGTTAATACACGTGTTGATAAGTGGTATGGTTTTAAAAACAAAATATAACTTTAAATGGGAAAGGATGCCAAAAATGAGTACACCCCCATAAATGGATATGCTTATATTTTAATATCTATTCTCAGCTTTGAGATGAACCACATAGTTCTTTCTAATACACTTTAAAAACTCATCGCCATTGCACTGTACTTCACACCTTCAAATATTTTTCTTTTTTTTTTCTGGTGAGGAAGACCTCCAATGCTCACATGCTTCGAGAAGAGATACAAGAGTACCTAATCAAAGCTATTTTCTGCTTAGATAGAAAATGGAGAATATAATGTATTATGTTGGATGGAGAATATAGGTGAATAGATGAATGAGAGGTTATATGAGATGAGAGATATATGGGATAATATGTGAGAGATGGTATTCAATATATATATCTTGCAAATAAATGGGAGCTAAATCAAATTTGATTAAGCATTATTTATACATACATATATGTATATACATATATATGTCATTACATGTATGTATGAAGAATCAAAATACATATATGCAAATGACATTTTTGCACAAACACATAAGTAACAATATATATATACAGTAAAACCTCAAATCAATAGTCCAATACAAAATATAACATTATGGCAATAGAAACTAGAATAATATAAAAATCCACCAATAACGTAAATGATGCATCCTCAGCTCTTCACTGCCTGCCGGTGACTCTATCGTCAAATCTGATTGTGCGTTCTTAGATGCCGTCAACTTTGGGAAGCTCTCCTCCGCCTCTATCAATTCTGGCAACTCTGAGATAACATGCACTAGTGTCGAGTCTGGCACAGTGTCCTCAGTCGAGATCAACTCTAGCCTAGCCTCCACTGGAATCTCCACACTAGTCCCCTCGATATCCTTGATGGGTGCGATAATGGTGGTTGAGGCATCCCCTTTGGGTGCTAAAGTGGCATGATCTGATGGCCCACTCGCGGGGATGTCACAACAGTGTGATCCAGTGGTGTGTGCACCTCAGGTGTCCTTCAGGTGCTAGGACAATACCCTCAGGTGTCTCATCCTCCTCAACGATCTCCACCATGTTCCCCTCAATGTCCTCGATGAGCACAAAAACGAGGCTCTATGCATCTCCCCGGGTGCCAAAGAAGCACGGTCTAGTGGTCCACTCATCGGAGACCATTGAATAGTGTGCTCTGGAGGCACGTCTAACTTCAGGAACGGATCAATGTTCTGTAATGGCTCTCCCTCCTCTGGTTCCTAAAGGTTACACTCCATAATCAAAATCAGCATACAAAGAGAGCCTGCACGAGGATTTGTTATAATTATTAATAAACTCTATAGTTTCATTTACCTAGGTTAATGAGTATTTTAAGTTATTGGAATTTCTTATACCTACTTGTGGATAAATTAGGAAAAAAACTTGATCTCATAGCATTAATATGGATTTTGAGTTAAATCAAATTTGATTAAGCATTATTTATACATACATATATGTATATACATATATATGTATTTACATGTATGTAAGAAGAATCAACATACATATATGCAAATGATACATTTGCATAAACTCATATGGAACAACATATATGTACAGTAAAACCTTAAATAAATAATCCAGTACAAAATGTAGCACTATAGTAATAGGAACCAGAATTATCGACAAAAATCCACCGAGAACGTAATTGATGCATCCTCAACTCTTCACCGCCCATCGGTGACTCTATCAACAAATCTAACTGAGCCTTTTCAAATGCTGTCAACTCTAAGAAGGTCTCATCCACCTCTGTCAAATCCAGCAACTCCAAGATAACTTGCACTAGTGTCAAGTCCAGTACAGTGGCCTCAGCCGATATCAGCTCCATCTTAGCCTCCTCTAGAATCTCCATGCTAGCCTCCTCGATATCCATGATAGGTGGAGCAATAATGGTCGAGGCATCTCCCTATGGTGCTAAAGCAGCGTAATCTAGTGGCCCGCTCACAGAAAATGTCACAATAGTGCTCCGGTGACACGTGCACCTTGGGTGCTAGGAGGGTAAGCTCAAATGTCTCGTCCTTCTCTAACATCTCTTATGTGTTCCCATCAATATCCTTTATGGGGCAAAATTGGTGCTCCGTGCATTTCCCTGTAGTGCTAAAGCAGCATGATCCGGTGGTCCACTCACAGGGATGTCACAATAGTGCTGTTGGTTTATCTAATTAAGTAACATTTTCAAATTAATTGCAGTAACATCTCTAGATTTAATTTAGTATAGAATATGTCATGCTAGTTTATCTAATTAAGTAAGCGTACACATGTAAAGGCTAGAAGATGGTTTAAGATTAGTTGAGGTGATAAAATACTTCTTTCCCTCAAGTAAGGTCTCTAGTCAAAGTCTTGTTAATCGAGAAAAAATCACCTTGGAGAGACTTTCCCTAGCAGGTCCATCTAACTCGAACATAATTAACTAGGACGCGTTGAGTTTTCGAATACCTGTGATGCAGTTCAAAAAATTAACTAAATCATCACTTTAGCAACTTGACTGAATATCAATCTTACATAAATTTGTCTCTTCTAATGATGGAATACTAACCCATCCATTCTAATCATGATTTTCGAAATGCATGCTCGTAAGGGGGTAATAGAGATTTGTGAAGAATTCAATTCCAAGTATAGCCTCCAAGCAATTTTGTGTGCCCATCTTTTCAAATCTCCACCCCAGATAGGCATTGATGAAGAAAATATGAAAAACAAGGGTAGTTAAACAATACACGTGTTCATAAGTGGTTTGGTTTTAAAAACAAAATATAATGGATATGCTTATATTTTGATATCTATTCTCAACTTTGAGATGAACCCCATAGTTCTTCGCAATACACTTTAAAAACTCCTCGCCAATGCAGTGTACTTCACACCTTCAAATAGACCTCCTTCTGAAACCCGCTCACTCACAATATTGCAGACAACTTCTTCTTGCCTTCATACCCTTCTTCCTACTATTTGTCAGCATGGTTGAGATTATCGAGGGCAACGCGAGCGACCCTTCTCACTAAGAACATTTCTAGTTTTTTTAAATATCAGCAAGCAACTTCTTATTTTACTTTTTTAAACCTTTTTTTTCCCGATGGGGAAGACCTCCAGTGCTCACATGCTTGGAGAAGAGATACAAGAGGTACCTAATCGAAACTATTTTTTGCTTAGATAGAAAATGGAGAATATGATGTGGTATGTTGGATGGGGAATATAGGTGAATAGATGAATGAGAGGTTATATGGGATGAGAGATATATGGGATAATATGTGAGAGATGGTATTCAATATATGTCTCTTGCAAATAAATGGAATGAGAGTTAAATCAAATTTGATTAAGCATTATTTATACATGCATATATGTATATACATATATATGTCATTACATGTATGTATGAAGAATCAAAATACATAATATGCAAATGACATTTTTGCACAAACACATCGGTAACAACATATATGCAGTAAAACCTCAAATCAATAGTCCAATATAAAATATTACACTATGGCAATAGAAACTAGAATAATAGAAAAGTCCATCAATAACGTAACTGATGCATCCTCGGCTCTTTACTGCCTGCCGGTGACTCTATCATCAAATCTAATCGTGCGTTCTTAAATGCCGTCAACTCTGGGAAGCTCTCCTCCACTTTTATCAACTCTGGCAACTCTGAGATAACATGCACTAGTTTCGAGTCTAGCACTGTGTCCTCGGTCGAGATCAACTCTAGCGTAGCCTCCACTGGAATCTCCACACTAGTCCCCTCGATATCCTTGATGGGTGCAGTAATGATGGTCGAGGCATCCCCTTCGGGTGCTAAAGTGGCATGATCCGATAACCCACTCGCTGGGATGTCACAACAGTGTGATCCAGTGACGCGTGCACCTTAGGTGCTAGGACGGTATCCTCAGGTGTCACATCCTCCTCTAAGATATCCGCCATGTCCCCTCAATGTCCTCGATGGGCGCAAAAATGAGGCTCTATGCATCTCCCTGGGGTGCCAAAGAAGCATGGTCTAGTGGCCCACTCATCAGGGACCATTGAATAGTGTGCTCTGGCCACACCTCTAACTTCAAGGATGGATCAATGTTCTATAATGGCTCTCCCTCCTCTGGTTCCTAAAGGGTACACTCCAGAATCAAAAGTAGCATGCAAAACAAGCGAGCTTGAACAAGAAATTGTTTTAATTGTTAATAAACTCTGCATTTTCATTTGC
This sequence comes from Lagerstroemia fauriei, assembly GCA_025802135.1. NCBI lineage: Eukaryota > Viridiplantae > Streptophyta > Magnoliopsida > Myrtales > Lythraceae > Lagerstroemia > Lagerstroemia fauriei. The sequence continues at coordinate 5,819 of JAOYND010218435.1, forward strand.
CTAGATTAATGAGTATTTCAAGTTATTGGAATTTCTTATACCTACTTGAAAATAAATTAGGAAAAAACTTGATCTCATCGCATTAATATGCATTTTGAGTTAAATCAAATTTGATTAAGCATTATTTGTACAAAGATATATGTATATACATATATATGTAATTACATGTATGTATGAAGAATCAAAATACATTTATGTAAATGACACATTTACACAAACTCATATGTAACAACATATATGTACAATAAAACCTCAAATCAATAGTCCAATACAAAATATAACACTATAGCAATAGGAACTAGAATTATTGAAAAAAATCCATCAATAAAGTAATTGATGCATCCTTGATTCTTCAATGCCTACCGGTGACTCTATTAACAAATCTGATCGAGCCCCTTCAAATGCTGTCAACTCTGAGAAGATCTCCTCCACCTCTATCAAATCCAGCAACTCTGAGATAATTTGCGCTAGTGTCAAGTCCAGCATAGTGGCCTCAGCCGATATCAACTCCATCTTGGCCTCCTCTAGAATCTCCATGCTAGCCCCCTCGATATCCACAATGGGTGCAGCAACAGTAGTCGAGGCATCTCCCTAGGGTGCTAAAGCAGCATGATCCGATGGCCCACTCACAGGAGATGTCACAACAGTGTGCTCCGGTGACGTGTGCACCCTAGGTGCTAGGACGGTACGCTCAGATGTCGCGTCCTTCTCTAACATCTCTGATGTGTCCTCTCAATATCCTTTATAGGGCAAAATTGGTGCTCTGTGCATCTCCCTAGGGTGCTAAAGCAGCATGATCTTGTGGTCCACTCACAGGGGATGTCACAACAGTGTGCACCTTGGTTGTTGGACGATACGCTCACGTGTCCCATCATCCTCTAACATCTCTGTTTTGTGTCTTCCTAAATATCCTCGATCGGTGTAAAATCGGTGCTTTGTGCATCTCTCTAGGGTGCTAAAACAACATGATCCATTGGTCCACTCACATGGGATATCGCAATAGTGCGCTTTGGTGGCGGCAGCTCCGGTGCTAGGTAGTACGCTTGGCAGCTCGTCCACCTCTAGCGACGAATCAATGTCCTCTAATGGCTCGCCCTCCTCTTGTGCTTGAAAAGTACTCTCTAGTATCACCCCTGGTCCAGCTGCACCCAGTGCCTCGATGTGTCCCTCCTTCCTCGTAGGAGAATCCACTAGCTCTAACTCCCTCCGACGCATTTGCTACTTCTTATAACTTGAGACGCTAATACAAATAATGTCGACTACTATAAGAGAGTATAAAAAGCCTCATATAATAGATGTAGCTAGAACTCCAAACTTATCTCTCCATGGAAGAATATGCTCTACATGAAGTGACAATAAGCACTAGACGATATCTTATTAATCGACAGGAGTGGAAGTGGTTATCACAAATATCTTCATAGACTCGGCACAATAATGGTTACCATGTAGACATATATGTAAACACATATATACCACTATGTGTGTACATACATATATGGAAATGACACATTTGCACAAACTTAAATACAACAACATATATGTTGGAATACATATGGGTACATATATGTTGTTATATAATATATAACAACATAAATGTACTCATTATATGTTGGAATGTATAAAATATATACAAACATATATGTATGTACATATTCATATGTAACAACATATATATTGTCAAGCACAATGGTGTCTTTTTATTATCCTTTTTCATCAAGTTTTATTATTATTATTTTTATTATTAATTATTGGTAGTAGTTTTTATTTGAAAATATTAAGTACAGACAAATCAGACTTGTGGTGTCAATTCACAAAATTAGATAAATAATTACATAAGCATTGAAAGGAAAAAAATTTGAATATACATGTGATATACAAGATATTTTCAATTGAGAAAGAGTGATATCGCTACAATTGAACCTCTGTTTTCTTCTGATGCATTTACCGAAATAAAAGCACATTACAATAATTTTCTCACTCTATTAGAGGGGAAGACTTTGATCAATTTAGAGGAAGAAAGACATTTGGATCGGGAATGGGGGTTGGAATCTAAATCAATCTTTCACTTAATTAATACATTCACATAAAATAACGGGTTCCATTGCCGATTCCTAACTCTGCACGGCTTCACTTGACTCTCAACTAACATGCCATTGATTCAATTAGTTTTCATAACTAACAGTGCAATTTTTATGCAAAAAAAAAACATATTGTTACTCACCATTGTCAGTGATTGAGGAAGAGAGAGGAAGATGGAAAAGCTGCTCCCTCGTAGTTCAGTATTTCAGCTCCTTCATCAAAAACAATCCTGAAGAAATGCTTTGCTTAGAATCAGGATTTAAAGGAATAACTCGTTAGGTTACGATCATCCTTTTACAATATCATAGCGCCAATATGTAATACTATACTTTCTAACACGTTAAAGGTTGGAAAAAATCTCTTGGAGGAGAGCCGCTAGGAAAAATTTCCCAACAACTTTCTGTTTAGCAATTAAATAGAATTCTGACAAGTACGGCCAACAACAGATTCCATTCTATTTCATCCAAAAATTTGGACGAGACAACGGACATGTTTTTATCAAACAAATTGGTCAAAAACTGATTAAAAAATAGCATAAATAAATTCATCTTTCTCTCTCTGTGGGGTCATTGAGAACTTTGACTTAATTTAATTTTACAGTTTTAGAAATTACCTTTGTAGGACGCTTCACCAGTGTACTATAAATTCCTCTTTTTTCTTGGAGCTGCAGATCACGATGAGTCCAATCTGTCAAAAACAAACCCAAAGAAAGGGTTTACTTACTATAAATCAAAAGTAAAAAGCTAATATTTGTATGCTTTTAATATCACATAAATAAATAGTTTGTATTGAGGTTAATCTCTCTGCATCTTTTACCAAGTTTTATACTGACAAGGGTTGTGGAGAAGAGAAACCTTAAAAAATACAAAGGATTACACGAATGGTAGTACGTAGTTGTCTATTAAGATTATTATTATTATTATTATTATTATTATTATTATTATTATTATTTGAGATAATTTCATGAATTCAAAATAAAAAAAATAGTTCTCCTTTCTTACAAAAGTTTATAAAAACAAGTAAATAGAGAAAGGAAGATGGAGAGGATTGGATCAGACCTATGATGGTCGTCTTCTTCTTCTCTCTGTGGGAGAATATGCTCTACATGAAGTGAAAGCAGGCACTGTACGATATATTGATTGACTAGAGCGGAAGCAACTATCACAAATATCTTCACGTACTCAGCACAGGAATGGCATGTAGATATCCATGCGGAATGTCAGATATCATAGAACTGCACGAGTAGCTGGATAAATTCTTAAACATGTGACACATGTGGCAAAGATCAGTTCGATTAGAGTCAGGACAACTGACTCAAAGTCTTCCCTAGTGCGAACGAATGAGAAGAGGTGGACTAAGGAATGGAGGCAGTCGGAGGTGGAGAGGACTAAGGAGTCAGGAGAGCAGGTGGGCCGAACAAATATGATTAATTTCTTGGGGAAAGATTCATCTATACTATAAATTAGTGGAATATGTTCATCTGAAGCGCCCATTTTTTTACTAACATTCTTGAAATATGTTTTCTATAGTATGGTTTTTTAGGATTTTTTGAAAAATAACTAACTACAAGAGGTGTTAAATAGAGGGCTTTAAGCTAAGATTCAAGGTTCAAAAGATGATATTTCCAACCAAAAAATATTTTGATCTTCATAAGTATATGTATATACATATATATGTAATTACATATATTTATGAAGAAGCCTAGTGCATCGACTGCGGGGCTCTCGAGTAGCAGTGCAATTAGCGTTTCTTGCTTAGATTTTGAGTTCTCTCATGTATAGAAAGTATGCCATAGTTATCGATGAATCATTCCAATATTCTAAAAAATGTATGACGAATCAAAATACATATATGCAAATGACACATTTGCACAAACTCATATCTAACAACATGTATGTTATATATATGTATACATATATGTATGGAAAGCACGATTATGGGAAACTAATATGAATAGGTGATTCTACTTATCTTCTTTTAAAATAAAATCTTATATTTGGATTTCGTGAATGAAGATCATAAAAAGAAACCCTTGTACGAACAACATTTCTTCATAATTTTAGCTCAGCTCTCCCTGTATTCTCTCTATATCATTGTTTCTCTCTCCTTCTCAACTGTCTTGGTCTCTCTCACTCCCTTCCACCATTAGTTCATGTGCAAGAAGAAGAAGAATCTACTCAGTGCTCACGCCCCTACTGTGAGAGTTATTCACTGCCACAAAGCTTAATCAGACATCCTCGTGCTCCCTTCAACACTTTCCTTTACTTAACGAAGTCGTTACCGACCAGACCACCACCACCCAAGAGTTGTTTATCCTAATTCCATGACAGGTAGCGGATGTGCTCGGCGGGACCAACCACGGTCAATCCGACAACATAGTATAAGATTATATAATATATATAATCCAAGCATATCATCTTTAAGAAAACAACAACTACTTTAAATATTAGAAGATTACAAGTCTCACTGATCATTCTCCTTATCTATCACTAGGAAATAAACAAGAATAACCATGACCCCTATGATGGCTAAAAGGAAAAATAGCATCGAACTCTCTAATTTGCGAAATAGCGGTAAAGAGCTTCAAGCAATGACGAATTGCATTACAAAGCTAGGGCACTAGAAGCAAATAACTGACCCAAGCTTATAATCAACGATGAGTGGGTCTTTTAACCGCCCACTGGTGGTTGTGAGGCAGCTGTTAAATACTTGGAAAATCCCTAGACAAACAAGGACACCTATTGCTGTCTTTGTAAGGAACCCTATCTGGAGATTATCACTGTCAATCATCAAATGACCAATAACAGCCTGCAAAAAAATAATCCCACCTGGCACTGTTAGCTAAATTAAAAGAAAATTCGGTTAACTTACATTGAACAATGTTAATGAAATTATTTTACTACCTGTAATACCATGATAAAAAGCCCGACCCTGATCAACATATGTCTTCTGCCCATACACTTGACAAAAATCAAGAAAAAATATGTAAAAGCACACTGGATTGTGCTTCGTGCTATAGTCACACAGAAGGTGACTTTAGTACGTATATTTAAAGACAATAAAATGATCATAGTTCATGCTATAAACAGGCCAAAGTCAGTTGGCTAAATCATTATAGCATGGACCGTCGATATTATTGTCTTTTTTGTATTTTCCTCCTTAAATAAGGAGGTCATAGAGCGGCATTATGAAATTCTAGTGTTAGTATTGCTTCCAATACCGTAGAAGCAATATAAACACGAGAAAATAAGGAGTAGAATGGAAAGTGAGAGTCTAGACAAAAACGAATCCTTCCAAGCGAGGTTTGAGTAGTGGAGATTTCCAATTATGTTGAAGATGTAGGCCGTTGGACTTCCCAAAATTATAGCATATATATATATATATATATATATATGTATATCTTTTTGATGGTGCCCATGTGGTAACTCTGGCCTAAACTATAAATCAAGGTTTGAAAAGCCTACAAAAATCTAGAGTAAATGTTTTTAAGAAATAAAGATATATTTATGTATAATTATATTGGTTCTAGGAAAACGAAATTAATGAAATTATAGTACGGTAGATAACTCACCAGAGTAACTACTCCAACATCTGCACCAATAAAAAATGGTCAATGATCATAAATCTAATTTTCGCGCTAAAGTGAAATGTATGTCCAATAAGATGGATGAATGCTCCGAGTAATAGGAGCCTATATCCTCGGAGTCGTTAAAAAATTAGTGTAGCAACAATGAAAGACGAAAGGATGGCCAAGGTATACGCCGAATTTAAAAGTTGTATTGGAATGTTAACGTAGCAACATACCATATTCTACTTCTCCAGCGATTGCCTCATCCATTCCTTATATATGAATGGGCAGTTAATAAACACGCATCTGAAAAATGACATTTAAATTGACAATAAGGAACATTATATTCTTAAGAAAATTTCAACACAATAAACTTTACAAAATGTCATAGATCATTAAAAATATGAAAGCAAAAATTTAAAAAAAAAATGACAAAACCAATGCCCATCATGTCTAGAGTAGAGCATGCACGAATATCTTTCATTTGAAGCCTATATGGTTCCATAGGTTAGGTCAATCAATTCAAAAATGAGCCCTGACAATAATGGAAGCTTTATTCAAACGTAAAAGCAAGCATCCTTGTATCTTGATGCACTTGGCACATAATGGTTGCCATGTAGATATGTATATAGACACATATATACCACCATATATATACATACATATATGGAAAAGACACATTTGCACAAACTCATATGCAACAATATATATGTTGGAATATATATTATATATTCCAACATATATGTACTTATATATGTTGGAATGTATAAAATTTATACAAACATATATGTATGTACATACTCATATGTAACAAACAACATATATGTTGTCAAGCACAATAGTTTCTTTTTATTATCCTTTTTATCAAGTTTTATTTATAAAATTTATACAAACATATATGTATGTACATACTCATATGTAACAAACAACATATATGTTGTCAAGCACAATAGTTTCTTTTTATTATCCTTTTTATCAAGTTTTATTATTATTATTAGTAGTAGTAGTTTTTTATTTGAAAATATTAAGTGCAGATAAATCAGACTTGTAGTGTCAATTCTTTTTTTTTTGTAATTGTAATTTTATTCCTTTAATCAAACATATTTATAAGAACTTACAAAAAGGACCTTTACAAAAGCTCCCCAAGGTGAAATCTAGATACAAGCTTACTAGTGGCTATCTTGTGTCTAATCTTAGGGAGGGAAATTAGCTTTAATCTAATCATGGAGAGCAACCTTTCTATTATAACAAAAGGGTGAGAGCTCTTGGATTGAAAAATTCTCGTATTTCTCTCAATCCATATGCTATATACATAGCAAGTGAAGGTAAGTTTGGTGATAACAACATCAAGGCTGCTTCCTTTCCATTTGGATGCCATTTGAATAGTCTCATCCCAGTCCCTAGGCCTCCTATCTAGCTGAAGGAGGGGGAGAATGTTCCACCAGATTTCCTCCAGATGTGGGCATTGGAAGAAAAGATGGTCCATGTTCTCAAGACATTGATCACAGAAAGCGCATTGAGAGAGAATCCTAGAGTTCTATTTGGATATCCTATCTCTTGTTGCAAGTCTATTTCGAACTACGAGCCAGCATATGGTTGATACTTTAGGAATATGACCTTTGAACCATAACAAAAAGAACCATGGAACTGGGTGGCCTTTGTCCAGCAAATCATTCCAAGTCTTGGAAATAGAATAGAAGGAGGAACCTGCCCAGAGATGTTGGTCTGTGGTTGAGAATGCCACTAAGGCTTCAAGTTGTCGCATGTCATCAGCAACTTCTCGACTTGCATACCTTGGTGGGCCCCATACTCCGTTTTGCAATACTGTTGAGAGTTTGTCTTGAGGACCTATCAATGTAATACTGGCAAAGCCTTGTGACCAATAGTTGACTAGAGGGCCAAAGTCGGGAGCCCACACATCGTACCAAAAGAATAGAGATTCTTCGGAGCCTACCAAGCAGGTTATGAAAGGTCTTGCCTGGCTTCGAAGTTTTAATAGCTTTCTCCATGCCCAAGTAGCATTTTTTGGGGAACAATAAACCGGATGCTTCTATGCTTTATCAAATGGTGCGTGACCCAAGCTACCCATAGTGAACCGGCTTTAGTTAGCAATAACCATATGTTTTTTAGTATACAATCAGCGTTCCATGGTTCTAGACTTTTAATACCCAATCCTCTTTCCTTTCTTGGTAGGCAAATATCAGACTAGGACACCTTTGCTCCCTTTTCTCTCGAGATGTCTCCCCTCCAGAGGAAGGAGCAACAAATTTATAGTGTCAATTCTCAATATTAGATAAATAATTATATAAGCATTAAAAGGAAGAAATTTTGAATATAAGCATTAAAAATGTTTGACACACAACTTAAAACTAGTAAACATTTCCAAAAGAGGAAAATAATCAGTTCTATTTTTTATTTGACAAATGAGCAAACTAACATTATAATAGGTAATTTTACATCTCTTGTTTTCAAATAAAATCTTATATTTGAATTTCATGAATGGAGAAAACTATCTTATGTGAGTTTTACCTCCAATACTTAATAAGAAGGGGATCTGAGTGAGAGGATATACATCTAGCTAAAAGTTATTGTTGTTTACTTATTTTTAGTGATAGAATCTATAGTTATTATTTTCAAGTAAATTTGCCTTTTTAATTAACAAACTATGTATAATTATATATAACAAACTCAATCAGTTTATTTTAATTTTTGACCCTAATTATTATTTGATTTGAATAATATAACATCTAACTTAAAAGACATCTATACACTTAGCTAAATCATATAAAATAATCTGGTTTAAATTTTTTTTACATATTATTACATCTGAATTTTTAATATGTCAATTAAAATTTTTAATCATAACCTTGATGTTATATTAACCACAAAGTACATGATAAT
>JAOYND010218533.1:0-14351 GCA_025802135.1 Lagerstroemia fauriei
CATACTCTCAATATCTACCTACAAGCGGCCTCAGGCTGATCCCCGAACGAAACAACAATTCCAAGCTGCTCGTCCTTTGCTAACTTAGCTGAAAAATATTGCAGGGGGTGAGCTGCGAGCTCAGTGAGTATAAATTTCTAAAGTAGAATAATATTATAAATATAATTTCTTAAGAATCACACACATTACAAGATCACAACATGAATAATAATGAAAATGCTTAATTGTATTACTTATGCAATGCATAGAATCTATCATTACAAACAATAGCCATGGGGTCGTACTCCCTCTGCGACAGAGTTATGGCGGTATCGATACTCTGCTCTCCGACAATACCGCAACCCCGCGAAATAATCAATATCAATCTTCCTCCCATCTCCCGGTGCCCATCATCTACACACCTCACACCCACGGGGCCGCCCATTTCTGGCGGTAAGAGCAGTTTTAAATTATCTTAATTTTATATCCCGCTGGAAACCAGAGGTAAATTACCTCGATGGACATCAGCGGTAAATTAAATCTCTCTTTTTCCGCTTTTCTTTATCTTTCCTTTTCTTTTTTCTTGGCCCATTTTTAGTCCGCCGGCTTAGCAGTCACCATTGCTATTTATAATCACAATAAATAATGCATAATACATATAACAATGCACACATTGACGTACAAATTTCATAGCAATTAAGAGAAATATCGTTCCTACGTATCGATTTTAATACAATTAATATAATATACCACATTTACAATATATATACACGTATACGATCAGCATGCATGCAACGAAAATATTATATATGTGCATGCATGCGATAGCATGCAGCCATGCATTGAACTTTATATATATATATATATATCTCTAAATAGGAGGTAGTCATATATATATATATATATATAACATAATAATAACATAATATAAATTATTCTACAATGGAAAAGAATAATCACAACCCCTTTATTCGATCTTTCAATGATCCGGATCTCCAAGATGACTAGTTTCGGTCTCCTCAGTTCCTATAATATCATTCACATTAAATTTAAAATATATCATACAAATTTATATCGAAATTGATCCCAAAAATTATTCTAGGATATTATTCATTGTACTTTTATTGACCCTATGACTTTTACCTATCAGGTTAAAACTCTTGGGAAATCATTATTCTAACTAAATCATACTAAACTATATACATAACATTGAGTACTATAATTTATTTGATTCGAATTAAACCTCATTTATCTCCAAATTGTCATCTCCATTTCCTCATCAAGCCCTCTGTATGCTTTCTCTTCTTTCTTCTTTTCCAAATCGGTCGCTACACACACAGATATATATATATATATATATACTTATGGAGTTTAATTTGTTCTATAATGATCAACCCAATTACATTCACATATCCTAAACTTAAAATAATTATCATTTACATCCTATTTTCTCTTACCTATTTTTCCTTGAACTCACGGCCTCTGCTCATCTTCTTCTCCTCCTCTTCTTCTTCTTCTGTCTGGTTGCTCTCTGTTTTAGTGGGTTTTGGGAGATTTGCCGTGGAATGAAAAAGCAAATGGATAATGGATAATTATATGGGGTTGGCGGTGGGGTTGTCAGGAGGAAAAAATAATAAAATATTAATTGGGCTAAAATTTCTAATGGGCTTGGAATGGGCTGAGATCCTAGGCCATGGGCTCAAGCCCTACTATCTGGACTCACAATTTTCCCCCACTAATTTAAAATTTCGTCCTCGAAATTTCTTATCAGATGCTAAAAGATAAAAACTTCGAGATTCAGAGGATACTCAAGTTCCCATAAACTCTACCTTAACTTTCATAAACCAATACGCTTCCGCTGCGCCACTCTATTATCGTTTAATACCGTAATATTTAGATTTTAGGTGCATAGACTTATTGATAGACAACTTGCACTTCAGACGATACCCAAATAGAAACATATATGTTTTTGGCATATGAACCTCCATCTTCTTACTGTTTATATAATCAGAGAAATTCAATCCATATAGCTTGATTGAGAACTGATAGAAATATATTAGCTGAACACATGAATCTGTAATAGACTCCCATTAAAATAATAAAGCCAGGGAAAATAGTCACTGCAATATTGCTGAATGCTTGCTTCTACCGTCTTCTATATGTGCACTGTTAGATACGAAATCCAGGAACATGAACAGCAATGGTAATAGACAATCACCCTTCGATGAAGAAGAAGAAGAAGAAGGGGATGAAGAAGGAGGAAGACAGAAGAGTGGATTTTGTGAGCTTACTTGGGTCTTTGATCGTTTGCATGGCGAGCCCATCAAAGTAACAAGGCACACCGAGCTTCCTGAACTGCGACCAGTACGAGCTGATGCGAATATGAATGTTGGGAGGAATTTACCGGGCCGGGCAGGAGTCCCGGCTGGCGGTTTGGCGAGTAACTTCTTCACCATGTTACAGTTGTAAGTGGCGGCGTTCTAGAGGCTTGCCCCGATCTGGTCAAAGTCGCCTCTGTTAGGCCAGCCGGTCTCCGCGATGACGATCGGGATATCCAGGTACCCTAACTGGGCCATCGTGAATACGTGGGCATCCACCATCTGGTCGAAGAGGTTGCGATACACGAGCCCGCTGCCTGGGTCGGTGACGGTCACACACTTGGACTCGAACAATGTATAGTTGAGCTTTACGGATTTGTGATTGTTGGACCATTGGAAGTATGGGTACACGTCAAGGAAGTAGTACGACTTGGTCCAGTTCAGGAACCGGAGCATCGGCTTCATGACCCGAGCCTTGATGTCAGACCAGAATGTCCTGTTCGAGGGGACGTCGGAAGAATCCAGCATGTCCATCGCCATCGGTGTGCCGACCTTGAACTTATCGAGCCCGTGCCTCTTGAGAGCAATCTTGACCTTTCGCATTGCGCCAACCAGGTTGTACCACACCGACTTGTCAGGCAGGGCGAGGATCTCGTTCCCAACGAGGAGGTTCCGGATCTTGGTGTGGGGATAGAATGGCACGAGGTTGGACTCGACCTAGGTGTCAGCGAGGGACTAGTTGGAGGAGACCGGATTGAGAAATTGTTTGGGAGCATGACTGAGGTGGTGAGGCCGGTGTCGGCCATGGCTCGAAGGATGGTCGGGTCGGCATCGTAGATCTTGACGCCACCTTCTTTGAGACAGGACTTGACCATGTGGACCGAGTGAGCCGGGGTGGGGAGGTTGTTCCCTAGCTGGCCGTAGCTGATCCCAACCTTGCTCGAGAGCTGCGCTCGTGGAAATCAACCATGAATGGACCAGAGAGCTTTTCAGCCACTATTCAGTGAAACAAGCTGGGAATCTTAAGGTACACATTTATCTCATAGTAAAATTCGAATTTTACACATCATATACAGCAATCCTAAAGTTTGACAGTATGACTGATGAAGCTTTATATTCGAAACATGCGAGAAGGTTAAATTACAGTCAACTTTACGATCTTTTTCTCTGTACCTGAGGAACTTTTTTCCTATTACAGAGAAGGTTACGTTTTAAAAGAGATATGAGGAAGAAGGAAATAAAGAAATCGCCCCAACAACTGTCTTTCTATCATGGGCGAACCTCATCATAGTTTTTCTTATCTTTTGATACCAATCTTTTCTGTCAACTTTATATTTTGATTAAAAATTTTCAATATGTTTACCAAATACAACAAATTTCACTGCTACGGGAATTTTAACATTTCCGTGATTAAATAATAGCTGAGGCAACCTCCCGCTACAGAAGAGAAAGGCTTGCATGCGACGGAAATATTGCGTGATAGTATGTAAGTGATGTCAGAAAATAATAATTTCAATTACTTTTAAGGTTTTTATTTTTATTTTCATGATTTCATAAAAAACATCTTTAAAAATGTGAATTTTATTTATTCGTGTAACACGTAATTATAGCAAGGAATAACATTACATCAAATAAGCTTGTGTTTGTTTACTCTGTTAATCAGTGGAAACAGGGGAAGTGCTCTGAACAGATCAACTCAGACTGACAAATCCTTCTTCGCAGAAAGAAGAACAAGACGCAATCTCTACCAAAAGAAACAGAAAATGACACACCTTCGCCGAGATTTCCAGAGCATCAAAACATAAACAGAGGCAATGTGAGAACTTACTGCAGAAATAAAGAAGGGCTGCGAAGCAGAGACGCAGAAGACCCGTCCATAGTTGCCATTGCTGTGTTCCGCCTCATCCAAAGGGTTTGAAGCAGAGCGGAGAAGGAGAAGTGGAGGAGGGCAGCGGCTGGATTCAAACATCTGCAGGGGCATAAATAAGAAATTGCTTGAGGAAGAGAAGAATCTGTAACAGGTCTCGTTTCTTGATTAAAAAAAATGAGCAACGTGAGGCAGCAGCCCTTTTTTTTGGCCCACTTGAGGGTCAGAGATTGTTGGATAAAGTGAGATTTCTATATTATATCCGCTCGCAGGGTTCACTGAGGAAGATTTCGGTGAAGTATGGGGAAAGGCCAGATTAGTTGCTGTCAAACCTCATCGATCCCACAGCACACAGATAGACAAACTTCATAGTATTGTACCAGTCCAAAGGAACAGTTCTGGAAGACAGTAACATACTGATCAGAAAGGGAGATGGTTTATTGTCGCCTCACTGGGAGATAACAGATTGTCCGAGTACATGCTGCTCACAGGATATAGTCGAATAACACACCATCTGAACTGAAAGAATGAGAAATTAATAGGCCAAGCAATTGTCTGATGTTGGCAATAACGATTTGGTATGACTACTAAGGGTCGGATATATTTCATAGTACAAAGTAATAGAGGTGAAATCCCAAGTATAAAACATGGCCAAAGAAACCAGTAGCTAACTGCCTGACAAATTTCCCGGAGATCATCCCACCCTAACTCCTCCCACCACTCTTTTCTTCCCTTGATAGCTTGTGAGAACTCTGATTTCTCTGAGAGAAGGAAAAGGCAAGTCTCTCCTATAGATTCTCTCCAATTCTGGAAGCATTTCCAACGTGAGATATGCAAGGCAAGGGAATAATCTATTACTGGTTACTCCGTCATTTTCGATATTACCGACAATCACTTCCTTAATGGAGAAGCAACTTCTAATATGGAGCATCTGCAAAACAGGAGCATGATAAATTAGCAGTGTCACATCCACTATTTCAAAACATAGGAGGATTGCTACATCCCTGAGGCTATCAAAGATATCCCAACTTGCAAAGCATGATGACTTAGGAGCAAGAGACTCCACATATGAATATCTCCTTGGACTTCCATAATAGTCCCTATCTTCATCGATTATCTCAATCTGTCTCATTTTGCAGGCATGTAAAATAAGGGACTTCAAGTGCCCCAATCTTCTCACTGACCATGTTGAGATTCTGAATGAGTCCAAATTATCCACTGCATAAAGACAAAGTCTTCTTAAATAGTTTTGCATATTTGTGCAACCCAATAATGTTTTAACACCATCATCTGTGAATAAAGCTATGGTTAATTCCTCAATACTCTTCATCATCTGCAGCTCCTCTAGTAATTCTCTTTCAGGATCATTGAAAACAAGCAAATGGAATTTTCTATTGGACCAAGGAAACACTCTCAGAGATGAAAGATTTGATAGCACGTCCTCTGAAGCTAGAAAATAACGTGACAAAATCAACACCTCCAGCCTATTCAAATTCTTGATCTCTTCGGGCAATATCAATGTCCTTTCTCCATTAATGAAATCTAGATTTAGGTAGCTTAAGTTTATTAATTTCCAAATGCTCTGAGGTAAGTCAACTAGATACTCGTTGCCAGATAGATCCAAGACTCTTAAGCAGGGTATGAGTAAGAAGAAATTATCTGGAATTGTCTTCAAATCTGTCTCTTACTATAGTTGAAATATGAGAACATGGTATAGCTGCAAGGAAATCAAAACTCCTTCCCCATACATACACCCCCTTGGCTCTGTCCCACTTATTAAGTTCCTCTGATCTAAATTATTCCAGCTTCTATTGAGCTAGGACTTTGTCTGTGTCTAATCCATGATTCGCGTCCACCCACAATGTCATTTCTCTGAAAATATCACGCATTTTGACAACCTCTCCAAGTAGCAATTCATGCCCCATGAACTCCAGTAAACATGAATGCTTTAATCTTCTGAATATTTGTTCACCATAATTGCGCGCTTCATGAGCATCATGAAATTCATCAAGAAATCCCTCTCCTATCCAGAGGTTGATTGCATCATGTACACAAATTTCATGGTCCTTTGGGAATGTTGATAGATATAGAAAGCATATTCGATGGGTTTGATCAGGCAGATTTTGGTAGCTAAATTCTAGGCTTGCAAGCACTCTCTCAGTCATGTCTGAAAATTTGGACAACAGTCTTTTAAGATATTTTTCAGCATCCATCCATTCTTTCAGTTCAGTTGTGCCAGCCATAGCTCCTCCAATAGTAACTAGAGCAATCGGTAGATATTTGCACTCATGAGCCAATGATGCTGCAATCTCAGGGATCAAAGGATGAGCCCCCATGTTTCTTCTAACTTTTGTCGTAAAAGTTGAAGAACTTCATCCGGTGGCAAACACTCCACCCGCTTTCCCTGGTCAAGATGCATACGATTACAAACTTCCACCTCTCGAGTCGTAAATATGATTTTGCACTTCTTAGATTTGGCACGACAAGGAATGCTAATATCTTTTACAAGATCTATAGGATCCCAAAGATCATCTAAAAAAATTAGGAAGTTCTTTTCCTTCATCAAGCTGTGGATGAGGGACGCTCTCTTGATTCGGTCAAGGTCGCCCCACTGATCTTTCGGGAGCTTAATTTCTTTCAGGATGGCCTCCTGAATTCTGTTCAGATTAGCTGGTTTGGACAATACAACCTGCATTGTGAAGTTATAATCATGGCTAACATAACAAAATTGATTATGTACTCTGTCCAGGAGGGTGATCTTCCCAACACCACCCATCCCAAATAATCCAATGCACCTCACTCTTTCATCCTCAATCCAATTCCATATCTCCTTAAACATGGATTCTGCACCTATGGGGCGTTCAGAGGGTATCTCAAGCATCATAGGATCGATAGACTTACTGGTGAAGATGGTGAAACCAAGACCTTCTACAAGCTTACCTTCCAATATGGATCTCTTCTCGTCAACATTCTTCAATATGCCATGGCATGATGAGAAATTCCTATTGTTAACATTGAAAAGCAATTTCAAGTGAAGGTGAATCAAACCAAGGATATGGATCTCACATGGCTAAAGCTTATCTCTTCAGCTAAGTATAGAGTTCGGAGTTTTATGGTTGAGTTATTTACCTTTGACTCTGGGAGTCCCCTTGGACTCTTTGGCAGCTCTTCTCCAATTCCAGCTCTCCTTCCTTAAGAACCTCTCGCGCTTCTTTTTCTAGAAGATCTTCAACTCTCTTCAACCACCCACCGACCTCCAGCGTTCGGACCTAGTGCCGTTCTTCGTCCCTCTTAACTCGTTGCTTCACCGTTTCAAAGACGTCATTCAGCTCACCCATCTTGTCCCGGAGAGCCTGGAGAGATCTCTTGAGGATCAGATCAGCAGGCTCGTAGGCAACATCTTCCTTGACTCTGAAGGCATGGCCGTGGATCGACTCGGCTTCTAAATCAACTTTCATGGCCTCGGTGAGGCACGGCTGCTTGTAACGTGGGTGGCAGTTCCAGCAGCAGACACCGCACAGGCATTTCCCCTCCACGATCTTCTTCCCTTCTGCCAGAATCATGCCGGATTCTTCCCTGAGAGTCTCTACCTTCTTCAGCCACCCGTCCGTGACGCTGTTTAGGATCCATCCTTCTTCTTTGGCTGCCTTGACGAGTCGATTCACATCATTATAGATGCGGCCCAGCTCATCCACTTTGCTCTCGAGGGCATTCAGATTCTCCCCGAGGCTCCAGATGTATTTCCAGTACTTGGCCGTGTGATCCCAGCATGAGAGGGCAGCATCACAGACCGTTTTCACAGGGTCGAGCGGCATTTAGCTCTTCGGAATGAAACTTGAGACCGAAACCAATCGATTTCTTCACCAGTATAGTTGTCCTTGATTCTGCTCAGCTCAAAACGTCTGATCAAATGATTTGCCAAATATTGCAGAAAAAGCTTTGCTGCTTTGAGCGAAGAGCCAACTTGGAAAAAATTGATATGGTGAGAATAAACCATGCTTTACTCTGTGGTTTTTCTGATGATCAATCACATGGTCTTAATCCTTAATATAATTATTGTTATACGAACATGAGATCCGCTCGATGCAAAATTGTCCTTTCTTTCATACCGTTAATTTTTTCTGTATGAATTTACTCGAAGATCAAGAAGGTGCGCATTAATTTGTTTGATAGTGAAAGTGAAAGATGACTTTGTACAGTTGATACAGCTCTTGCCCTATAACATATAAGTCTCCGGTTCTATCTCACCAGTAAGACTTCCCGTGCCCATTTTATCATCGAAAAAAATATGTATTTCATTACTACCAACAATGCTAACATTAATTCCTTGTGGGCTTCAACATCAAGAAGAAGCACATGGCTTGATTTGTATTTTAGATGTGAGTAAAAAGAGAAGTAAAAAAAGGAATAAAACTGAGTGAAATGTTCTTAGGCTGAAGTTGTTAACTGCCAGCACTGAGAGGAACGGGTCTTGGTACAGTGGCACAAGACTCTGCCTTACAACCTAGTGATTGGGGTTCGATCTCTACCGTATGAGTTATGTGCCCATTTTATTTCTCCGTCTTCTACGTTGGATTTTATTTCAATTAATGTGGTCCATCAATTATATTGATGATTAAGCATCTGTGCTTACTAATTGATCCAATTAAGTGACCTAATTAATTAAATGTGCTTCAATGACAACTCGTAAAGTGTAGGGAATAATTTACAAAAATTATAAGATAATTTCTAGTTCTCCAATGAGAGGAATTAAAAATTAATAAAGTTTTGGCCAATATTTGCAATTAAGGAGTCGTGGTCCCTGAATCGCATACTATATATATTCAACTCTGAGATCCAATTACAGTTACACACATAGAGATGATCACCTATGGCTATAGTAAGGTTGTGAGAGAAGTTCTTTATTCGGCTGTGTGCAAACTCAGAAGAATCAAACCCGAAATCCGACCTACCGATTTCGTGCTATAGATTCAGGAATGAATATACTTATGTTTACACAATCTCTTCACGAATTCAATACATATTATTTCTGGGTTATACGGTTTCAAAATCTAACATTCTATTCTTATATTACCAAAAAAAAAATGCCTGCACAAGTTGTTGAGAACACACCATATGAGTTCCGACATTGTGTAGCACCTTTTTTTTTATCAACAAAACATAATAAATAAATATATATATAGATAAAACGTAATGCGAAACAGAGATCACCCATTTCAATTAACCTTCCCATAGGTACTATATTTGATTTGAGATAGAGACGTTCTCTCACTTTTCTAACTAGAGGCTCGATGAGTAGCTCGGGCTATCGATGAGCCTCAGCTGCATCAATTGATGGGCGGTTGTCCATGCTCTCATGGGCCTCGATTCTGCCCGGCTCAATTAACTAACCCAAACGTGATCCATCTGTAAGACTATCCAGCCCACGGTCTCGATCGATGCCAGAATTAATAGATTGGTTAAAAGGCATTTGGGATCAGTTTCTAACAGTTATCCGGCGGGATCTTAGTTGTACATGCCCTTGTTTGTTGCCTGCAATCCGTTGGCTTCTTTCTCATCTCCTGGTCTGTTTTCTGTCTTACCATGGTCTAAGCCCTACCCTTGCACGATCTCAGGTTGCTGTCAAGAAAATTCTATTTTCGGGAAGAATGTCTGAATCCGAGAGAAGTCAAGAATTAGATCTAATTTTTGCACATAGTTGTTAGCGATGTGCTGCACCTAGTCGCAACTTATGTCAAATTATAAGAGATGGAGAAAATCCCATTTCACATTGTTGGTAGTTCCTAGTGCTTAGATCCCACATCAATAATAATATAAGATAATAATCCTGAGTTTATAAGAGAACCGGTACCACCACATGATAGTTTTGACTTTTGTGTATTGCATAAGATGAACATAAACTCGGATAAATAGAGCAAACATCAACAGAACTTTGGCACAACCAGAAAATCCATAACTCTAAATAATTATCTTATAAGTACAAACATAAGTTTGCTGGGAATCGGCTTGAGCAAACTCCAGTCACAATGCAGGAGACAGAAACATCTTTGCTGGGAATCGGCTTGATCAAACAAGGAGTACAGGAGAGTAGAAAAGAGAAATAGACACATAATGTACGTGGTTCAGGACACCAGGCATTGTCCGTATATCCACGGACAAAAGAGGAGCGACGATCTTCACTATGAACATCAAACATCATTCATGATCTTCAAGACAGCACGGTAACACTTACTGAAAGGTTCTTGGACGATATGCTGCTGCTCAGGGGACCTAGTAGAAGTCCACATCATCTGAACGAATGAAAAAATGAGAAATTTAATTAGCTTCTTCCTATGAATAATAGAGCCAAGCAATTGTCTGATATTGGCAACAACGATATAGTTGGATCATTAACAGTTGGATATTTCGTACAGCAAAATAATAGCAGAGGCGAAATCAAATAGGACAAAAGCAAGAACCAGTGGCTTACTTACCGGACAAATTTTGCAGAGAAAACTTGCCTTGTTGCAGGATCATCCCACTCTAATGCCTCTAACCACTTTTTCCTTCCCTCAATAACTTGTAAACCTTTTGCACTGTCACAGTTGAATGGGAGCTTCTTCAACTTAGAGCAGTCAAAAACTTTGATCTTTTTGAGAGAAGGAAAAGGCAAATCTGTCCTGCAAATTCTCTCCAAATTCTTAAGGTCTATCAATCTGAGATAGACAAGGCTCGGGAATATTCTACTGGTGGCAACGCTGATATTTTCAATATCACCGACGATCACTTCCTTGAGTGATGAACAACATTCAATGGAGAGCATCTTCAAAGTAGGAGCATGAACAATGAGCGATGTCATATCCACTAATTTTCTACAGTAGAAGATCGTTACATCCCTGAGACTATTGAAGATATCTAGACTTGCAAAGCTTGATGGTTTAGGAGCAAGAGATTCCACATGCGAGTATCTTGGACTATCATCTGGGCCGTTATCTTCACCTCCTATCTCAATCTTACTTATATCACAAGAACATAAACCAAGGCGACTTATATGCCCCAATCTTGTCACTGATGATGTTGAGATTCTGAACAAGTCCAAGTCATTAATGTCACAGAGGAAGAGTCTTCTTAAATAGCTACACAGATTTTTGCAGCCCACTAACATTTTGACATTGTCCTGTGAGGACAAGATAATAGATATTTCCTCTATGCTCTGCATCTTCAGCAGCTCCTCTAGTACTTCTCTTTCCTGACATGCCAAACTCAGAAGCGGATTTAACCAACAAAAAACTCTCACAGAGGAAAGGTTTGACAGGACACCATTTGGGATCAGAAAAGAACGTGACAAAATTAACACCTCCAACTTTTTTAAATTCTTTATCTCAGCTGGCAATACAGTTTGAATCTCCAGGACATTTTGACACAGAACTAAATTTAGATTTAAGTACCTCAGATTTGTTAATTTCCAAATGCTATTTGGTAAGGTACCTAGATGATTGTTGTATGACAGATCCAAGACTCCCAAACAGGGCATGGATAAGAAGAAATCATCTGGAATCATCCGCAAACCTGTGTTTCTCATTATCAGAGCTGAAAGATTGGAACATGATACGTCTGCCAAGGAATTACAGCTAGGTCCCCACAGAGACATCCTCTTCACTTCATCGCATTTTTTAAGTTCTTCCAAACTAAATGACCCTAGGTTCTCTCGAACCAGGACTGTGTTCATCTTCGATCCGTGTTCTGAGTCTAACCATAAGGCCATTTCTCGGATAACATCATGCATTTTAACAATCTCCTCACCAATCCATGAATGTCTCACGAATTCCACCAAACATGCTTGCTGTAATCTTCTAAATATTTGTTCACCATAATTGCGTGCTTTATGAATATCCTCGCAATCATCTAGAAATCCCTCTCCCATCCAAAGGTTAATCGCATCATCTTTGTGAATTTCATGGTCCTCTGGGAATATCGATAGATATAGAAAGCATATCTTGTGGGTTTTACCCGGCAGATTTTGGTAGCTAAATTCTAGGTTTGCAAGCACTTTCTCACTCATGTCTGTAAATTTAGACATCTGACTGTTAAGATAATTTTGAGCATCCATCCAATATGTAAGATCAATTGTGCCAATCATGGCTCTTGCAACAGTAACCAGAGCAATTGGCAGGCATTGGCATTCATGAACCAATGATTCTGCGATCTCAGGGATGAAAGGATGAGCACCCCAAGTTTCTTCTCCCAACTTCTGCCGGAACAGTGAAGAGCCTCATTTTGTGGCAAACACTCCACTTTCTTTCTCTTGTCAGGATGCATACAATTACAAACACCCTCCTCTCGAGTCGTAAATACGATTTTGCACTTCTTTGAATGTCCATGAAAGGGAATACCAATATCTTTTACAAGATCTATAGGGTCCCAAAGATCATCTAAAAATAGTAGGAAGTTCTTTTCCTTCATCAACCTATAGATAAGAGACGCTCTCCTGATTCTGTCAAGGTCATCCCATTGATCTTTTGGGAGCTTAAGTTCATTCAAGACGGCCTCCTGAATTCCATCGAGATTAGCTGGCCTGGACACTACAATCCGAACTGCAATGTTATAATCATGGGTAACTTTAAGAAACTGATTGTGGACTCTGTTTAGGAGGGTGGTCTTTCCAACACCACCCATACCGAATAATCCGATGCACTGCACCGTTTCGTCCTCAACCCAGTTCCATATCTCCTTAAACATGGATTCTCCACCTACGGGGTGTTCAAAGGGTATCTCAAGCATCACAGGATCGATAGGCTTACCTGTGAAGATGGTGAAACCACGACCTTCTAGGAGCATACCTTCCAATATGGCTCTCTTCTCGTCAACGCGCTTTGATATGCCATGGAAATATGGGAAATTCCTGTTGTTAACATAGAAAGTCAATTTGGAAGGCAGGTGAATCAAAGCAGGGATGTGGATCTCAAATAACTAAAAGCTGATCTCTTCAGTTAAGTATAGAGTAAGGTGTTCGATGTTTGGTGTTCTTACCTTTGACACTGGGAGTCCCCTTCCACTATCTGGCGACTCTTCTCCATTTCCAACTCCCCTTCTTCAAGAACCGTTCTCACTTCTTTTTCCAGAAGATCTTCAACTCTCTTCAACCAGCCACCGATCTCCGGTGCTCGTACCGAGTGCTGTTCTTCCTCCCTCTTAACTCGTTGCATCACTGTCTCAAAGACATCACGCAGCTCATCCATCTTGCCATGAAGAGCCTTGACAGATCTCTCGAGGATCAAATCAGCAGGCTCGTAGGCAACATCTTCCTTGACTCTGAAGGCACGGCCTTGGATCACTTCGGCTTCAACATGAACTTTCATGGCCTCGGCGAGGCACGACTGCTTGTAACGTGGGCGGCAGTTCCAGCAGCAGAGACCGCACAGGCATTCCCTCTCCACGATCTTCTTCCCATCTACCAGAATCATGCCGGCTTCTTGCTCGAGAGTTTCCACCTTCTTCAGCCACCCATTCGTGACAGTGTTTTGGATCCATCCTTCTGCTTCAGCTGTCTCGATGAGTCTATTCACGTCGGTATAGATGCAGCCCAGCTCATCCACCTTGCTCTCGAGGGCATTCAAATTGTCCCTGAGGCTCCGGATGTATTTCCGGTACTTGGCCGTGCGATCCCAGCATGTGAGGATGATGTCACTGATCGTTTTGGCAGGATCGAGCGACATTTAGCTCTTCAGAGTGAAACTTGGAATCAATCAAGGGAACCGTTTGAAGTAATGAATGCCCATAACAGTGAGGTTTCATGATCAGTAGTCGCAGCTTGAATATATCAAGCTTGAAGTCAACTCAATCACATGTAATGCCAATAATCTTCAGTCTTAAAATATTACAGAAAAGCTCAGCTGGCGTAAGCCAACATATTAATAAAGAAAGAAGAATATAAATTGTTTTTAATAGAGTCCATTTTATTTATTCTATGCTGGTAGATGGTTGCCGTTTTATAATTATTTTTCGTTTGGGTATATCCTAGGTATATCGTGTGGAATGTCACCGTTTTTATGATTATGTGTAAGATAAATGAATAAAGAGAATGATGATGGTGATGGTGATGAAGAAGAGGCACATGGCAATGGCATCAATGGTAGGCCTGGCAATTTTTGACACGACACGATAACCCGACACGACACGACACGGTCTTAGGCGGGTTCGGGTCACGT